>JAUUDZ010020342.1:0-11294 GCA_032361705.1 Panulirus versicolor | reverse complement strand
ATTCTTACATTTGATACCTCATTATACTGACAAGTGTAGAAATAATATAACGTCATTAAACGGTATGTAGAAACTTAGTGAGGCATTCTAGTGCATAAACTGGTGATCACACTGCAAGCAGTATGAGTCACGCTACATGGTTATTACATTCTAGCCACATCATGACGTTGGTAATAATGTCATTAAATATTAGCGAGGTAGGTTACACCAGTGGCTGCCACACAGCGTGGTAATGATACGCTACTCCATAACACTTCACATTACTGTCGACCTCGCCACATAGCATGACACTAGCTTGGAATTACGCTCCATATCTCTGGTGTTAGGTTAGGGGGTCACTTCATGGCGTTTCAGCTCATTTACACTAGTCCTTAAAACATGAGCGTCGTTGTACTGTCGCCAGGCGGTGTCCGAGCGTTCGTGCTTACGTACGTACGTACGGGCGGGCGGGCGTTCTTACTCTAGCGAAGGACCAAGCTCGTCAGGTTAGGTTAGGTCGGTCCGCAAACACGCAGCAGCGCACTGCTCCCGCGGGGGTCAAGCACGCCCCGAGTACGTCCTTGGTACGGCTTCACCTGCTGTGTCTCCACGTAGCCAGGACTGACCATCTCCTCAGCTGGGACCTTGTTGAAGTACAGGCCATCTGTACCCCTGTGGGCACATAAGCAGCTCGCTACCCATACAGGGAATGAACCATGACACCTTGAACACATCCTATCGTGGCTATGCAAGACACGACTCGCCTGGGTTATGGTAGATGATTGTCCTCTGAACCCTTAGACTCTTTTCCTCATTCTTTCTCTTTCTACTTTTCTTTCTTTCCATATTCTCTTTCATTTTTTTTCTCTCCTCTCGCTCTCTGCTCCCGTTCTTTCTACCTCTGAACCTCTGTCTCTTATACCTATATCTCTGTCTACTTTTCTGTTTCTTTGTCTCTGTCTCTATTTCGTCGTACCCTTATCTTTCTCTTTCCCACTCACTCTATATTTGTTGCTCTCTCTCTCTCTCTCTCTCTCTCTCTCTCTCTCTCTCTCTCTCTCTCTCTCTCTCTCTCGGGGGAACTAGGTCAAGAGTAAGGAACACAAACCACGAGAGATATGAGAGCATCAGAGTGAAGAATATCTCTCTGTAGGAGCGAGAGCGAGGTCAAGGATGAAGTGCAGGGGCGGAGACGAGGCCAAGGATGGAGGATAATCTCTCACTAGAGTGGCGGGAACCATGGGGGGTGAGAACCATTTCCTCAGAGATAAAAACGTCCTGTATTAGACCAGAGAGAGACCAGAGAGACATCCTTGTGGGAGGGGGAAAGAATGTCAGAAAAAGGGGAATGTCATCGGGGGGGGAGGAAGGATAGCGTCCGTGATGAGACAAGATTCCACGAGGAGGAGGAGCAATGGAATGGGTGTGATACAGATGACAGCGGTAGAGGGACGGCGAGACAAGGGATGGGAGTCCATGAGAAGACGAGGATAGCAGAAGATGTGATGGTCAGAACAGGAAGGCAGAAGGCGTTCTCCTATCCTCCACTCCCGCCTGGATATCAGCCAGTAAGAAAGTAACGATGAAGAAACACCACGAAGTACAGAGAGAGAGAGAATATCCTGTCATGTTTATCTTAACTGGACGGAATGATTGGAAAATACACGTTTATCCGTTTGCACCAATTAGATATTGAGAAGGACTCTGGCCGCAGCTCTGTACACAAAAGAGAAATCATGCTACGTATATATGATACGTACATTTAGTGTTGTCCTTGAACAGGCTTTTCACGGACCATAAGTTTCTAATTCATTGATAACATATGTCATATGAGTATTTGTTTAGCTGTGTTTGACGTGTGTTGATGATCTTCGCTTCAACACTATCTGATGATTATGTAGAGCAATATTCTGTAATGTACCTAAAAAAAAATCATTTTTTCCCACGTTTATATTACATCACCTTCCATTTAATCACACACTGTTGTGTGCGGTCAGTATATCTCATTCTGACGTAAAATAAGTATCCCAAGTTACGTTATCATAAGCAAGTATCATAAATGTCATGAATCAGTGTAGGATCGAGGAACGTATAAGAAGTGAAAGTGTATGAGACAAAATTGGGAGAATGATGGTGACCAAGTTTGTAAGAGATGGAGAGAATTTTCCTGAGAAAGAATTAGAAACGATAGTGAAACAATATGTGGGTAAAGTACGAACTAAGATCAAGAGAGAAGAAATGGGTACAGGAGAGCAAGAACACACTACAAAGAGGAAGGAAGCAGAGTAATGAAGCTGTTAAAGAAGAGAACAGGTTCAGAAGGAGTAGTGAACGAGGTGGTGAGGAGTGGTGATGAAATTGCTCTGGATTGGATTTAGAAAGTCTGTACGTTCGCCTGGAAAAGTGGTTTAGTGCCTAATGACTGGATGACGGTTGCAGTTGTTTCATGGCATAAAGCGAAAGAGAGTAAAGAGGATTAATTGGACAATCGAGGAATGATTATCCTGAGCATAATCATCAAGATTGGATTATATATCAGGATTACTGACTGATTATTGGGAAAGGGTTAGTGAACCCAGTGTGGGTGCAGAAAAAGTTGGGTTTGGGAATGGAAAAAGGTGTGTAAGTCAGTTTTTGCACTTAGACAAGTAGTTGACAAGCTTTATAGAGAAGAAGGTGTTTGAGATATCTATAGATTTAGACGATGCATTGGATAAAACGAATTAAGAAAGGATTTGGATATTTTTGAACTTTGATAATGTGTGTGGAAGACTACTGAATGCTGTTAAGAGCTTTTGTAACGGAAGTGGCGCAAGTCCGAATAAGTGGCAGCTTGAAATACATGTGGGAGTACGTCAAGGTTGTGTGATATCACCATGGTTATTTCATGTTTTTATGGATGAGGCATCGCGTGAGGTGAGAGCGAGGTGGGACTGCTGTGGTGTGTTACCAGCCCATGGTAAAACAGAATGGAAATTACTGCAGGTGGTGACTGCAGACGAACCTTTGTTTTGAGCCAAGTCAAGGGGGTGAGTTGGAGGGAATGAGTGGGCCAGGTGGAGGGCGTTTGTAGGAGGGTACTGGGAGTGATTGCGAAAGGAAGTAAGATACTCGTCTTTGAACGGGATAGGAGATCAGAGGGTAAGGTTACTTTGCATGATTTAGAACTGGAAGGTGTGAGTAAATTTAGGCTGAGTGAAATTCATTTGTGACGGACTTAGGAAAGATGAAGCTGGGGGGCAGAGGCATTCATAGGCGAAACATTGTAGATTCGCTGAAAGCTCACGTGAATGGAAAAGTGTAATGTGTTCAATAACATCGCGTGAAGATGTAACTTGAGCAAGTGCTGATATGTGGCTGAGAAACGCAAGTGCATACAGATCGTGATAGGGAAAGAAAAAGATCAATAGAAATAGATGATTTACGTAGTATTTGTGGATTTAGGAGAACAGACAGAATGAAGTATGGAGATGTGAGAAGGTCTTGTGAGGTCAAGAAGTCGATAGAAAGGTGAGTGTATGGAAGTGTCTCTGGACGGTTATCAGTATCGGATGGTCTACGATAAACTGGTCCAGATGAAGAACAGTACAACAGAAGGTACATGTCAACTGCTCCAAACTCATTTTCTATAAAAGCCAAAGCGCTTTCAAAATCCAATTGTCGTATGTTTTTTTTCCCCATTATCTGCCTTCAAAAATGTTTTTCAGTTGTGATATTTAAAAAAGGAAAAAAAAAGTTCAGTAATAAAAATGGAGTGTAATTTTTTCTTTCCTAAATAAACCGTTGTTTTTGTCTTTGTTTATAAGGGTGCCATTAACGTCAGATAACGAGCCTATAGTATCCTTGATATTCTGCTCCTTCTGTATCAAAAGTTTCTACAAGGTCCTTCTCCACGTAGATAGACTTACCTCAGAATGGGGGATGGAGGTTGAGGACGGAGGAGGATTCGGTGGAGGAGTGGGAGAGTGTCTAGCTGGGAGGAAAACCCATTAACATCGTCCCCTCCTTAATGGTGAGGTGTCTTGACGACTGACTCGCGTCTGATGGTCTAGCGAGGACCAGCGGCTGAGGAGGACCTTAGTGTGGGGGGACGTCCGGGCCACCCGAACCCCATTCTCTAACCCCACCCACCCGACCCCGTGTCACCGCTAGCGCTGCTCTTGGTACGACGGGTGTAAGTCACCGCCGCGGGTTGCCCAGTAATATTGGATCACATGAAGGAGTTTCCGGCTCCCTTTCCCTCCCGATAAGCCAATTTCTGAGACGTAAAATCTCGTATTTCCTCGAGGCTGGTGCCCCAGAGCGCAGCCACCGCTCTTGGTATATCTGGCCGGCGGGTCGTGTGGAGAGACGAACGTCTCGCCGTAGGAGAGAGACGTCATCAGTTACGCCAGAGGCGGCACCTGATTGGGAATCGTCGTAGCCAATCAGTTCTTTTCTCTAACTGACGTCATGAATCAGTGAAGAGTATAGGGAATATTTAGCGACCGCCTTTGTGAGTAGTTTTTGTGTTTGCGATGCCAGTTATAAAAAATTTTTTTCTTTATAAATGATGATGTGTTCTCTGTTGCCACAAGCTATGGATGTACAGGGTTATTAGATATTCGGAGTATGGTTATCTTTGCTTAATTTCTGCTCGTGTGTTATGGGATAGAGTTTTACACTCGTGTTGTCCCGTCTTTTAACTTTGTGTGTACGTATGTACCATGTCTTTACTCCTATGTGTTTATCTAGTCACATCCCCCAGCATAAGCCACAGATGAGTCTTTATATAAATTCGATGTATATGAATGAGATGTATTCATATCAAGCATTTACCCACCAGGATCACCACATCTTGAGTTCATGAACATTATCAGTGTATGAGGAAGAGGAGTGTTTGATCCAACCTCAGTGTCCTGGAGTTATAGGGACTCCCGTTTTCAGCTTCAAATTCGCATCATCCACCACATATGTTTACCTAGAGTCATTAGTTCGACTACTACTTCATACTGACAGATGAGGATACATCCTGCGTCAATATTCTTGCTGTCATTTGTTTCGACGCTTGATTTATATCGAGTTTGTAACCGGGACTACTTTTGAGACGGTCATACCGCGGTACATCAGATGTTGTTTGCCTTTAGGCCATTTTCCAAAAGGAATATAAACACAAGAGGAACTGTTCTCACACAAATGTGTCGTATTATCGCACTTTAAGTAGTAAGTTTCATTGTTATCTCACAAGATCCCAGAGATTCAGCAGGTAGCCTCTTACTGAAGAGACACTTTTACATTCTGCACATTTTCACCCGTCCCCCATAGACTGTTGCGCCAGAACGAATACAGTACCATGTATCTGATCGAATCTTTTCTTTTTTCTCCCCATTATAATATTGTTATATATGATCCTTTGTCAATATTTCCTCCTACCGGAAGTGTAGATTTATATGTATATATATCGTCTTGTAAGAAGTACTGGCAACAGGAGAGGACAAAGAACACAAACGAAAAATTCATTATGTATATATATATATATATATATATATATATATACATATACATATATAGATATATAGTTATATAATGTACGTATGTATGTGTACCCACAAAGTTGATAACTCCTTGACCAAGAGAAATATAGTAGAATCTTCTCTTATAAAATACACAAAGAATTGTAACATGAATACTAGTTAAGAACTATACAAACTGAATAGCTTTGTCCTTAGGCTAGATCTGTAAACGGTTCCCTGTCTCGTCCACATAAAGATATTGTATGACATGCAGGGTGCCGCCAGACCCGAACACCACCACCCGGAGACAGTCGTGTACCACCGGCGTCTTAGCTCCTCTTCTTTGTGTGTATAAACTGATTGTCGTCAGTCTTCTATCTCATTCTTGTGTCTCCCCCTGACGATGTGAATATTACACGAAGGTGCACTTCGAAAACGTGCATGTATCCTTCTTTTTTTACGATTAACTTGTTCACATTTTCAGCATCTACAGTCAAATGCTACATCTTTGTTTTGATTTTGTCCTACAATTGTAATGTACAACAGACATCTTTATTACACCAGAAACTGCCTTGAGAAACTCCTTCCTTCACACAGTAGCATCAGCTGTTGGTAGTTTGTCTTCGATTTAGAGAAAGCTAACGACAATTTTTGGAAGATCTTGCACAATTTGTGCCGAGGGATACTAACCTCCTTTTTTCTGTGACGTCATCGTAAACAAAAACTTCAGGACTCATTGGAAAAAGTTTCTCAATCAGAAAAGCTGGTTAGCAGGATCCCGCTGGCAGTACTCCTCAGTGTAGCCACCGTTGCTCCTTCCATCACCATTATTGTCAGGATTGTGCCAGACGGCGTCTCACGAAGCCTGTACGTGGATGGCTTTACGCTGTGATGCCCCGAGATCAGTCTTCGTACAAGAACGTCCACAGGTTGCTGTCCACAGTGAGATACAAGACCGCGATTTCACGATCCCGCTGAAGAAAACCGTAGTTGTGCACGGCCACCAAATTTGGAGGAGGGACTCCAGCAGACACTCGTTTTCTTTTTCTTAGGATAAACCCCACTGCTCTTCCTCATCGAGATGAAGTGTTAGGAATTGATACTCGACTCAAAGCTGATGAGAAAATTTGAAAATCCGAATATGATCGTATCCATTCACCATTTTCTGGTCACTGGATGACACTTGTTTAACGAGACAACGACACAGTTCGCTCTTTGCTCATAGGGAGTATGAATGTCTTACACTAGACTGCTGACGGCCAAGGTCACCAAACTGTTCCGTATCCTATCATTGCTCTCCCACAGGTCTGAGGGGTGAGACCGCAAAATATTTTGGGGGGGCTGTAAATAGTAAGGTGGACTGTGGATTTGTGTATCATTATCAACCAGAGTTCTAAAGATGTTGGGTTCTGTCTCCAACAGAGTTCTCAAGATTTGTTCAGCAGCACGTTCGAGCTTTTCCGGTGCAGCCCTTCTGTGCACAGAGCGTAGAACCATCTCTGTAGTTGCGACGAGAAAATATTCTCCCGTGTAACAGGTCATGAAGAAATCCTGGATGTCCCAACTACAGTGCTGTGTTCGATCCTCGATTGGATGGATAACTAATGATGCTTTGCTCGATCTCAATATGAATCTCCGCAAATTTCTACCTGTTAGAATGCCCAAGATCACGCCATGAATCAGTCCAGCATAGCCGCACTGAAAGGATTTGGTGGCGAGAGAGAGAGAGAGAGAGAGAGAGAGAGAGAGAGAGAGAGCGAGCCGAAGGCGAAATCAAACGGAAATTCCGGGAACACACCTCGATTACCAAGGTTCAACAGAGAAACCTTCACTGATGCCTCCGTACTCGAGTGGCGTGGCCTCTGTGGCGGTGAAAGAGAGCGAAGACCGTTCGAGGCGGCAGCCTGCCTCCTGCAGCCTCCGCCCTTCATCGATGAGCCTCACGTCATACCCTCGGCAGATAAGATGACCACAGAGAGAGCTGGAGAGCCACAACGGCGTGATACATTCTGATTCTCGCGGTGCACTGCAAGCCGACGGAGAGATTGAATTCACCACATCCGGTGGTGAGGGAAATCCTAGAGTGGCTTGTGTCGGTGTGTGTCGTCCCCCCTCCCTCGACACAAGACAATAACTCTGTGTCGGGCTCCTGCTCGTATTGACATTTCTAGGAAACGAACGAACTGATCAGCAGGCAAGGGCGGCTGCAGCGACCTCCTCTGACGCTCGGTGGGGTCCTCTACCTCCTCAGCGATCTGAAGCCCCAGATAACACCATCTCTGCGACAGAAAACGAGAATGGGGTTAGAACACAAACAACAAACTTCGAGAGATTTAAAGAATGTCTCGCCACCTGGGTGACGAACGTTCACTCCACTCCACGACTGGAAGTGGCTCTGCCAAGGCTGAGGATCGAACGCACAAGATACACCCGTGGCTCTTTCCTGACGATAGAACGCCCTTCTCTCTGTGAACTGTCCAATGCCATTACCAGTGGCCTATGTAGCGGCAGTAAGTGTAGTATTCAATGCATCAAAATCAAGGTTATAAACTCCGTCCGCAATATTCCAAGAGACACGAGGAACGACTGCCATGGCTCTAGTCTTCATGGAAGGGTCATGTAAATATAGTCGATTTAAAAGGTCATGAAATCATTACACGTGGAAATGTGTATGAATGATGCTTCATTGTCTGTGCATTTTAGGAAGGATGTACGCCTCTGGTGACCCCCAACTCTTAAAGGGGCAGGTGATTTTGAATATATCTGTGGCCTTACTTAAAACCACAACCATGGGTCGTGTCCTTACTTAAAGCCACAACCATGGTCGTATCTACTTAAAACCACAACCATGGTTGTGTCCTTACATAAAACCACAGCTGTGGTCGTGTCCTTACTTAAAACCACAACCATGGTCGTATCCTCACTTAAAATCACAATTATGGTTGTGTCCTTACTTAAAACCACAGCCATGTTCCTGTCCTTACTTAAAACCACAACCATGGTTATGTCCTTACATAAAACCACAGCCATGGTCGTGTCCTTACTTAAAGCCCCAGCTTGGACCGTGCCTTCACCTAACTATACAGGGGAGTTAAGAACCCTTTTTTTTCATATCATGTTTTCCATCATGATTGTTATAAGTGATTTCATATCGTCCAGGAAGATGTGCCTTTCTATATCATTTCACATTAACTGGTATTCATGTGGGACAACATCGAGTAACACATGTGGGACAGCAACGAGTAACACATGTGGGACAACAACGAGTAACACATGTGGGACAACTACGAGTAACACATGTGGGACAACTACGAGTAACACATGTGGGACAACTACGAGTGAAATATTAGATTTCGTTTTGTGATGAGGAACACTTGTTTCTGAGACGTCTGATGCACGTTGTGGCTAAATTGATACGGGAGATTTTTCTGTTTTACGTTGGAGGCTCCAGTCACGGACAGAAGTCCACATCAAAGCCGGGCCTTAATTGAAATATAGAGAGGATTATTAAAGGGAAAAAGAAGAGACGAGGGAAAGTATTGACGAACTTTGGAGGAAGTAAAAAAAAAAAAAAAACCTGCCCTTTAAAGTGTGACAAGTCATAGTTATTTGGGAAAGACAAGTAGAATCTGTGTTACAGTGTCACAGATTATTCTTATGTAGAGTCGGGATGAGTTACTGTTAAGAGTTACCAGAGCACTTGTTTCGATAACCCAGACGATGAGTCTTTTATTCACTAATCACTTCACTCATTGACTCATTTCTTTACATATAGTAAAAAGGGAGGAAGAAAAAAAAAGAACTCTTCGGGCCATATGTATCAAACACAGTGGACCGGACCTACTATAAAGTCCATATCTTACAAGGCGAAAGCCCGTTATTGATGTCATCATCATTTGCCACACAATGTGCAAGGCACACCCTCCAGGCCCGGGCTCTGTAACCTGCCTATGTTTACTGTTCAGGTTGAAAGAGGCCGCCGTCTTAGAATGAATGGGATGTCTTAACGCGCGCTGTTTACCCGCTCACGGCACACATCAAACTAACCGCCTCACCTCTTCTGTGAATCTTGCCGATAAACACGGACCTCTGAAAGGTTTACTTGGCACAAACAAGAACTCCGGTGATCCAGTTTCCCGTCAGTTTCAGCCATCTTGTTAGCCGAGGTGATCCTTCTCAAATTTACTTCACTGGTATACGTAGTGAACGATTTCTTTCATATATTAGTCAGTTTTTTCTTTTATTTAGGATTCTAAAAGTATAATCTGCTCAGTTCAGTTCAGTTTCTAATAATTAGGTATACAACATAGATCATCATAAAACTATTGACACAAATCTTCACACAGATTATCAAAATTAGAAGCACATCTTCCCTAATTTTCTTTTCCCTTTTTTTTTTAACCCCCCGGTTTCTCCCTTTCCTTTCCCTTCAGTTACATTCGTACTCTGTCAACCTCCCCATATGTACAAGGGTTCACCATCCCATTCTTCATTCTTAAAACCTTAAGTTTTATCTTTTCCTTACTTCACCCAAACATCATTATCCTTTGAATAGTTTCCTTTTTTTTTTTTCTAATTTCTTACTTACATCTTCAAACTCCCATCCTGCCATCTTGCAATCTTTCTCTGTCACTCGGTTCTGACGTTCCTTCCAGCGTTCGCCACCTCCACGCCTCCACACTCGCATTGCTACCCATCATGACCTTCCTCAGAGCACTAGGAACCTGCCTCACCTCTGGTTGGTGCTCTGTCTCTAGCGGTGGCTCTCCTGATGGCTGTGTGATCTGGGTGACAGGAGCCTCCTTGAGGTATCAGTCTTGCCACCATTGACGTCCGCTGGTGTTGCAAGAGGTGGAAGTCTCCTGCCTCTCTCAAGACTTCGCTGTAGTCTGCGTCAGGTATGTGCCCCAGCGCCTCCTCCATCTCTTCCGGTGTGTGATGCTGCTTTTGCCTTGTATTTCACTCATTAAGGTAGAAATATTCTTGATGCGGCGAGACAAGGCACCCCGGAAGCTCCATCAAAATGGAAGCAAGGAGGACGTGTTAATGACCATGTATTGATTTATGTGTTTACGATCATAAATGATGGAAGCATCTCACTGCGTGACGAATTGCTACAAGCGCAGCAATTGGTGCTTTATTAAGCAGTTTCGCTAAATGTATTTCTCCACTCATCTTCACCGCAATGGTGGGCGATTACTGCCATCTTGTCGTTGGTCTGTCAGTCTGAGCCTTAACTCGAGAAGATAAATTCACTTAACTTGGCAGACAAGTTCATCTTTGCATACCCTGGTCAAGCTGTAAGTAGTGTGTGTGATTGGAAAGCACATTTTATTCATGCCGTTAACACAGATTCCGTTTATGCAAGCAACCCAAGCATCCCCCAGCCCCATTTCCTTCGTAAAGAAAATGGACTCTTAAGACTGTTTTATAATCAACTATATTAGATCTGTTTCTTTTTTTTATTCAAAGGCCAAGTTCTGGATGCGTGAGGACTGTGACGAAATATGATGAACTTGCCGTCCCTGCCAGTAATTGTGAATAGCTGTGAATGACGTGATGTTAGTAGTCAGGTCGTGGCACTTTGATATTAATCATTAAATGACGTGATGTTAGTAGCCAGGTCGTGGCACTCTGATATTAATCATTAAACACAGACAGACGTTGTGTCTTCGTTTGAGCGCAGTCTCTCAGGGGATGTTGTCACAAGTCTGCATCACAGAATGAGGGAAAATATATATATATGTTTGTGTGTTGCAGCGAATGGAAATAAGTCTGAGTATTGACAGTTATTCTTCGATCCTACTGTTATATTATATTATA
>JAUUDZ010020331.1:0-11294 GCA_032361705.1 Panulirus versicolor | reverse complement strand
ATGCGTGTGTGTGTGTGTGTGTGTGTGTGTGTGTGTGTACTCCCATCATTCCCTTACAATTCATTTATACACCTTGTCTTACCTTGACGCCCGTGGATCCCCTTCTGTGGGGTGAGTACAAGAGAACTGGAGAGTAAGTGTTCGGTGACCTTAATAGAAAGTTGCATCCTTGCCTGAGCGGAGCCTTGTAATGAGGTGAATCGATGTTTGTCAAGTGTAGAACGCGGACGAAAAAGTATGGCTCGAACATGTCTGAGGAATGCAGTTTCAGATGGGTGATATAGTATATTAGTGGAGGGATGTTCACCAGTGAGATGTGAAGTTTGGTGTTTTCCGTTGGGGTTTGGGGAGATCTGCAAGTTGAAGTGGAAAGCATTTTTTTTTCTTTTTTTAGAGCTGGTGGCTGGTTATGAGGTGTGAGAAGGGCGTACTACCGTCCCAAGAACTGCGTGCCGAGCACACTGGGGTGAGACTGGATTACATTTCTCCTTCATTGTGCAGGTGTCTGGAAAGTCTGGAGGAAAGACTCACAGACATCACCGAGAGAGTCCATTCAATACATCATGGAAACATTCATGTTCTACCCATTACTGACGGGATATCATACACCAACATAGAAAAAATCTATCATGTACTGATAAGTATCCTGGAGCCTTTATTGATGTAGGATCCTGAGGCTCGGGTTCTGAGCACCAGGGAGGCTCAGGTCCTGAGCACCTAAGAGGCTCAGGTCCTGAGCACCAGGGAGGCTCAGGTCCTGAGCACCAAGGAGGCTTGGGAGCTGAGCAGGTGTTGATAAACAACAACAGATATAAAAATTGTGGCATTGGTTCAATGGAACGAGACGAGAAAGTAGCAAGAGCGGCTCCACCCACTACCTGCCATGACCCAACCCTTCCTGCTGGGGTGAGGCGAGTGTATACGAAACAGTAATAGCGAAATTACCTTCCGCACTGGAACCTGGCGGCAAAGTACCTGTGGAAAGAGCATAAGCAAATGTTGGTCGGAGTGACGGTACAGGTGAACCTCTCCAAAATGAAGATCAAACCGGGGCCTGAGTGATTGCTTTGAGAGAGAGAGAGAGAGAGAGAGAGAGAGAGAGAGAGAGAGAGAGAGAGAGAGAGAGAGAGAGATGAACACCATACACAACAAAATGTTCAGTGACGTCACGGTTACTTCGCATGGCGGCCACAAGCATAATTTGAGCGCTACACAAATTAACAACAAACAATATAACTCGAGTTCTACCATTAACGTTTTATGTGTCTGTTAACGGTGCAGTTCGGCAGCAACACGAGACCGACATTTGAAAATTTTTCCTGCAATCAATTACATTAATTGACTGGCTGGATTTTTCTTTTTTTCAAAGCGCTGTAGCCTAACGTCTATTCGGCATTTTCTATTTTTTCCTAACATGAAAAATATATCTAAAAACTTAAAAGCTATTTACAAAAATAATATATTCTGGCTTCTGTTAAGATGTATCTAAAACCGTAAAACTATTTATACGAAATGATACATATTTTGGCTTCCTTAAAAAATTCATCGTCTGTTTACGTCAACATCAGAGTCTAAAATTTCTTTAAAAAAAATTTGTTTAATTCCTTCCACTGTTGGCGTTCCTCTGGCACACGCAGGCGTCGCACACTGGGGCTGGCCTCCTCCCCATTGACCAGAGGTCAGCATTATCTGGAATATGGCAATTCCTGTTGGAGGAAGTAAGTCATACTTCAACAACACCATTCTTTACCCTCTGTAGTTTACCATAATTTTGAGCTTCACAAGTCTCATATGGCTTGATACTCACTAACATCAGAGATAATCATCATTCATTGTGCTCATAAAATGATCCTGAGGTATAACTCTCACATGGAGGCTCCTAAGATACAGCTGCTGCAGCCTCAGCAACACTACTGCTGAGGCCAACGCGTCCAGGACGGCAGCAGAACCCCCACACTTCTATGCTTCCAGAGGATTCTTGCATGCACGGCAGCCCAGCACAGTGTGAGGTGGCGCGGGGAACGTACACAATGGAAATCGAAGGTGATCGTAATTTTTTTTTTCTTGATGATTGCTCAATCAAGGTAAGTGCGGCCTAACTAACGGAGTCTTGCAGTAAATATGGAAGATTCTCTTGGCAGTATTTGCTTTATGAGATTCTTCGTCGATAACTATGGCAAAGGCCTTCCCCTTCGTCATGTCTGAGCCATCATCAAATGTCTCTCGTTTCTTGGCAGCAAGAACAGCATCATGCTGAAGGAATTTACTCTCATTCGACAGAAGCAATTCCACTTCCGTTCTTTTCCTGCAGTTCCTGCGAGGATTGATCTCAGCAACCTGTCAAGGAGGGACCTAGCCAAACCTACATCTGAAAATGAGATTTATTTCGAAAATAATTAATAGGAATTACACCTCCTTTTACGAATATCAGAAAATTTCATATTACATAAAGTTGACTGGGATTTGGTAGAGCAAAGTTAACACGTCAGACTGCAGGTCTGTCCACCTAAGTACGATCCCTAACGCAGTGGGCGAGCACATCACGGAACTGTTACGGCTGAAGAGCAGTTACCACCCTAGTCTGTGGAAGGTGCAGTCCATAACCTGTAGGTTAGGTTAGTTCTGGCATCTACAGGAAAGCCTGAGCCCCGCCACCTTTCCCCTTCCTTGGCTGGTATGCAGAGATCCTGGGGACGTTCATCAACTTATCAGATCACTGGCTGTGATCTACGAGGTCCCATATTTCTTTCTTTAGCAGTGTTTTAGGTACATACGTTAGGGCCGAAGTTGGAGGCGACGTCCGTGCAGTGAAACGCGTTACCAGCGGGCGGTAGGTTAACATCAGGTTATAATTCCTGCCACCACAAAGTGAGGTGAGCAGCAACAATGTATATTTCTGGTGCTACGTATGTATATACATTAGCACCATCATCACTCAGGTCGAGAGTGTTCTGAGCTATTCCTGACATTCCAAGGTGTAGGAGAAGGAGGTCTCTCAAAGTCCAGGTGTCCAACACCTGGCATCGTTACCCTCTGTATACAGGAAGCTGGCCACAAGCGGCAAGAAATGCAGTAAAGTGTGAAGATCTGCTCAAAGTATCATGAAAACAGGATGTCAGCGTCCTTAGGAAAGAAGCACGACTGGCACCAGAATGTGTCACGGTTGTAAGAAGGTGAGTGACCGTGGAAGATGACGGGTTGAGACACAAGCACGGGAGAAGGCGAGACAGCAACACATGCAGGAGTGTGCCGGACATGTGAGAGGACCTGGGTCCCCGGTGATGTATGCCACTGACGACCGTGAACTCTTGCCGGATCTCTGTATATGATAAAGATAAGCCTTACGTGGGGAGACCCCTTTACCTCAGGGTACATACAGTCTGTGCACAAAGTACCATAAGCATAGACGACGTCTTGAGCCTTGAGAACACTGGGATGGAAGGAAATGGAAAGAAGACATGGAAGACGTCTGACAATAAAGAGAGAATGGAGGGAATAAATTGGAAGTGAAGAAAAGATATACGACAATCAACCATCATCTATAATTCTATATAAGTGAAGGAAAACCAATTAACACTAAAGGATGTAAAAAGATGGAAGGAAAAAAGGCAAATTCCGCGGAATGTGAGGCTGAGGAGGATGATTTACTTGTGATGCTGTGGCGGCTCAAATGTACAGAGGAGCGAGCAAGTGATCGTCCACTAAAACAACAATATATAAATGATAAGAGCACAATCATGAGGGAGACATGAGGCAGAGGAGGCGGCATGAAGGCGCTACTGTATGGATCTGGTTGAAAAGTGAGAAAAAAGAAAAGAGAAAGTGGAGTTGAAAATCAGAAGATTTGATAAATAGAGAGACCAAAACAGACCAAGCCATACAGACATAAACATACAGGAAGCTCAGGTGGGTAAGCTAAGCCTCCTGATGACCAATCCAATTGAACTGAACTTCTTAGGCAGGAAATTAGAACCTCCCCCCCGTCTTCACATCACCAGACAATCTGTTTCGCATGACATCTGTGCTGACACCCAGTCAGGGACGGCGCGTCCCCAATATATATCCATCCAGCGAGTGCCGGAGTCTTCAGCCTTACGTAGATACATCTACCGTCATCAGTGATGGAAAAAATAACTTTTAAATAATGAAAATAATCTTCCATTTTAAATGCCTCAAAAGCCCCAAGAACAAGCGACTGTATTCACGGTATGGTTACCCTCCTCAAGAACGTAAACCCATTTGAATAATTTCGTATCTGATTGAAGGTCGTGATTCCGGGTCATGGCTCTGGCTTCTGTTAATCCAGTCCCGTAAGCCAGGAGAGAAGATTGACTTATTTTTACCCATCATCCTCCTGCCCACGTAGCCCAGGCTGTACACTTCGGACTTCTCCGAGCAGACACCTCTCTTCATCAGCTCTGGTGCTACCCACTCCTTCTGACGAGGATACTTCCCTTGCCACGCTGTCATCTTCCCAATAATCGACGCCAGACCATAATCTATCAGGGTAACCTTCGGTTCCACACTCTTGATGTCAGCCACGCAGATGTTGCTGGGTTTGAGGTCGTTGTGGCAGAGGTCTCCATAAGTCAGTACCCTGTCGGTGGTTCTCAATATACATCCCATAATGTGAGTCGCCTTATATTTGGACAGTCCTCGTTCTATCACGCTGGACAAACTATCACCAGCATACTTGGAGAGCATTACATTCCTCTCTGGACATATGGCGTACAGTTCCTGTACCCCAGGACCCTTAGCTCTCAGCAGACCCCGAAGCTCTCTCATCATCGAAGTGTAGTGATTCCTCTTGAAAGTCTTCATAACCAACCACTGACCACTGATCTTCAGCAGGACACATACCCCAAACCCTCCCTCCATCATGCTCCCCCGCGTTCTTCTTCCTTCTTCCTCCAACTTCCTCAGCTCACTTCCTCGTAGAACTTTGATACCCTTCCTCTTGGCCCACGAGGTCATCTTCCTCTGCTGTTCAATTTTCATGGCTGAGGTCAGTAGGAACTTTAAAATATATCAGTAATCCAATGACCAAATGTGTTTCAATATACTCGATGAATAAACTTATTAACGTTGGAAATAACGCCAGGAATACAGAGCACTCGATCTGATATCATTCTTCAGTACGTTGTGATGATATGCTCTTAACTGATATCATTACTAAGTCTGCGAAGTGAGGATAAAGATTCAGAAGTGTAGCGATAAGTATGGGTAGTGATGTTACGGTAGATATAATGATAGGTATTTATGATAATGTTACAGTAGATATAATATGTCTGTGTGGTGATGTAGTGGATATAATGATATGTATGTGTAGTGATGTCACAGTGGACATAATGATAAGGTTCGTGTGAGGATGTTGAAGTGGACATAACGATAAGGTCTGTGTAGTGATGTTACAGTGGACATAACGATAAGGTCTGTGTCATGAAGTCGCAGTGGATGTAATAATAGGTATAAGTGGTGGTGTTGCAGCGGATACAATAATAGGTCTAACTGATGGTGTTGCATTAGATGTATAATGATAGGTCTTAGTGGTGATGCTGCAGTAGATATAATGATAGGTCTGGGTGGTAAGGATACAGTAGATATAATGATAGGTCTGGGAGACATTCATGGATCATATACCAATAGGCAGGTGTGCAGAAGAGAGACTCTTGGATGTGATTGTGCTGAGAGGGGCAGGGGATCGGACGTCTGATCATTAATACCTGGTGGGGGCGAGGGTGAAGACCTGTAGAGGCTTTCAGTAAAGATAAATTGATATGAATGAGAAGATGGTAGTGAAGGTATATGAGCCTAGAAAAGAAAGAGACTTGTATGAAGAAATATCAAGATAAATTGGCGATATAATTATAACAAATGGTGAGAGTAAGCAAAGGTAAGGGAGTGGGTGAAGAATGGGAGTTGTTCAGGGAAGAAGTTCTAACACGTGAGAGATAGGTGTGGCATGTGAAAGGTGGGAGGTGGGCAGATGAGAAAGGACAGTGAATGGTGGGATGACAAAGTTAAACTGCTAGTGAAAAGACAGATGCATGGGAGCTCCTTTCTGAGAAGGAGTGCAAATAACTGAGAGATATGCAGGAGGAAGGTATAAGGGGCTGAAAAAGAGAGCAAATGAGAGTAAGGGAAGATCGAACATTAGCAAACTTTAGGGAGACTAAGATGTTTTGGAAGGAGGTTAATACTGTGACACAAACAAGAAAATGATTGGGAACATTGGTGAATGGAGGAAATAGGGAAAAGGTAACAAGCAGTGATGAGGTGAAGAGGAGTCGAGTATTTTCAAGGACTGCTGAATGTGTTTGATGATAGGGTTAAAAATGAAGGGTGGCTGAGTCAAGTCGGTAGGCGTAGTGACAAAGTCAGGAGGGCAAGTGGTTTTGGTGAGGAGGTGGTGAAAGCCTTGCATTAAATGAAATGTGGCAAGGAGGCTGGAGTAGATGGTACTGCAAGTGAATTTCTTAAGAAAGAGGATGACTGTGTTGCTGATTGGTTAGTTAGGAATTTTCAGTGTATGTATGGATGGATCAAGGTGAAGGTGCCTGAGAATTGGCGGAATGTATGTATATGGCAAGAGGGACAAATGTAAGCGTTCCAATTACCGAGATATAAGGTCGTTAAATGTAGCTGATAGGTACGTTGTAAAGAAGAGTGGTGATTGAGACGGTGATGACCATGTAAGGAGCATCAGACTGGGAAGGTACAATGGGGTTTGAAGAGTGGTAAAGGACGTGTAGATCATGTGTTTGCCTTGAAGAATGTGGGTGAAAAATTCTTAGATAAACAGAAGAATATGCATGTGACATTTATGGATCTAGAAAAAGCATATGATGCCTTGTAGCTGGTGTTAGGAAAATGTGGTTTGGGAGGAAAGCTATTAGAAGTGGATTTTTTTTCGTTATCGAGTAAAGCGTGTGCACAAGTAGGTTAAGGGGAAGACGAGCAGTTTTAGATGACCTTGGTTCTGCGGATGAGCTGTGTGATGTCACCATAGCTGTTTAATTTGTTGATAGATAAGATTATGAAGGTGATAAATGTAAGGGTCTTACAGAGAGGGGCAGGTATGCAGTCTACTGGGGGTGAAGAGATGCCAGGGATGTGTCATTTGTTGTTGAGTGATAACGTGGCGCTGGTGGCAAGTTCGAGTAAGAAACTGCATTAATTTGTCTAAGTCTGGCAGAGTGAGTGAAAGTCGAGAGTATACGTAAATAAATCCAAGGTCATTAGGTTTAACAGAGAAAAAAGACAGGTTAGATGGATGGAAGGCGTGGAAGAAAGTGAAATGTTTGAGGATAGTATGAGCTATGGGAGGGTCGATCAGGAAAGTAATGATAACTATGTGGGAGGTGTGGTAATATGAAGTGTGTGGTGACAGACCTGAAGAGGGTGTGCTGAAATGGTTTGGACATGTGGACAGAATGAGTGAGGAGAGGGTAACAAAGCCCTCTGACTGGCGGTCCGAACTATCCCCTTTTACTGACCAATTTGGTCGTAAGCCGCGCCGCTCTAGCGTCCGTCACACTCCATGTTCGCTGCCCTGGTTAAACTGTATGAGATAAGTAATCTGCCCAAGGGTTTATGGGCTACTCGGTAGTACAGACTATCATGAAACTTAGCTCTCACATATTCTCGACTGTCCTCACGACATAATACAACCATGTGCTATGACTTGAGTTACGCTGCCAATTCGGCCTTCAGACAATATGTAGTCCTTCCGTCCTAGGCTCCATACGAGGCTCCTCTCGAGAAATCGTCCACTGGAGACCTGACACACCCATTATGATGATCCTTGTTTGTCTATAGGGGACCAGGTTCCCTCTCCAACGGCAGCCATCCTCTGGAGAAAACTAGGTCACCACACTCAACAAGCTTTATAGCGGAGAACAAAAGATCTTCCTACACCTAGCTACCCGCGGGAAATGACCAAGTCTCCATGCACACCTCTGTAGCTGAGACAATATCAAAATAAGACAATATCAAAAGTGTTCTTTGATATGCAACAATTTTCTTCCGTTGCAAAGCTTAAGATTAGAATTACAGTTAAAGATTTCCTTGGTGTCCAGAAAAAATTATAACAACCCACATTAATACCTAAAATCTCATACAAATCACACTGATTATAATATTCTAACACTCATAAAAATCTATTTTGGTTACCATATAAAAGATTATCTTAATCCTCACTAATACTTGTCACTTTCACATCAAAGTACAACACAAATATTCATATCATATCACTGATGAATAAGAAATACAAAGATCGTTATCACAATCATAATCCAACTCAACTCATCGTTATGAAAGGCAAGATTTTCAATCAGGTATTCAATCTTCTCAGACTCAGGCTGGTGTTGAAATCATTCTCACGCTCAGCCATCTCAGTGTTCAAACTATATGCTGTGCGTGTTAAGCAAAGACACGAGGCCTGAAGCCTAGGATGACCTGCTGCCAGAGCTTCTAATGTGACCTACTCTCAGTCCACCTCCGTATCTATCAAATTACTTTTCATGCATCAGCCAATTATGGGACCTAACCTCTGTCTTACAGAACATGTTCCTAGAACCTTCCACGTCAATCTAGTATAAGGCAACTGGCGCTTGCTCCAGGTTTTACCAATCCCAGTTGCATGAGTTCAACCGAGATATCCTCAACAGGGGATTGTGTGATAGACTGAGATGAACAGTGAAGCGTTAGAGAGTCTGCACAATATGCTGAAGCTGTGGGAAAGAGATGCAAGAAGGAGGGAGGTTACGAAGGAAGATGGTTGTAAAAGAAAGAAAAATATAGGAAATAGGGTTGAGCCAGGCGGAGGGGGCTGAAGGGAGTTAGATGGAAGAAAGGTAAAGAAGAGGGGAAAAAGTAGGGAGGACGAGGGTAGGGTGTGAAGATGAGAAAAATGTTGAGGAGCGGGTATGAACTAGGTTAAACAATGAGGGAACAGGAATAGTGTGAGGGCTGACATGAGGGTAGATGGGAAAAATAGGACAATTGAAATAAACGTTTGCTCAGTCTACTTTGAAGAATGTTTTATAATTATGCCACAAAGTTCATCACAGGAGCTGATCACAAAGATGTTTTCTACATCTGTGCGGACAGCGACTTGAAAGCTTGTGGCAGCACAACAGACGAACAACCAGCAAAGCTAAAAAGCACTGTTTTCACAAATATATCCTAAAATACACGCAAAGTTTTGGTGGCTATTTCTTGACTCAATGTTAATAAATTAATCTATTTTCCCATTCTGTTTACTGGGAAAGGCAGCCTAGCACTGTTATTCGACTGAATAATTTGTTAAGTGAATTCTATCCTCATGATAACGTTAGAATAGTTTTCAAAGTAAAAGAACATAATCCTTTTTTTTTTTTTTTAGTGCAAGGACATGAGTCCTAGAAAACTGCGGTCGTCTGCTGTTTACCAGTACAAAAGTAATATCAGTAATGCTGTGCATATTGGCCAGATGATATGACACAGGACATGCATCCACAAACGCAGGGCGATCAACACGAACCAATGACCAAACCACATTTGTCAGCAATACATGAAGTAAACCAGCTCACCCTGTTGACTGCCGGGTCAGCACACACATGAATAACAAGAATAAATTTTCTATGTATTCCTTAGCGTCAGATAAATAAAACAGACTATAATGATGTAATGCGTTAAGTATGCTTGAAATCACTTCTAGAAGTGTTGGTAACAACGACGCAAACTTATTTTACGGTCATTTCTCACTCTAATGACACCCAGACCATGCTATACAGTCCCATGCACCGTCTTTCAGGATAAAGTCTCAAATTTATAAAGGGAAAGATGAGAAAAATTATTCCTGGTATTAGTAGTCATTCTTACGAGAGATCGCAACCATTAAAACTGCTGTTGCTTAGAGAGAAGTAGACCAGTGGTGTTAGAGCTAGGATAATTTCGATCTGGCTGTGCAAACGCTTTTCTTAAAATATATACCTGTAGAATCACTGCACACTTTACACGCCGTAGGTCGATAATCAGCATATTTTATCACATATTTCGATCAGTACTTATAATCACTCTTACTCAATTACTTTTTTTTTCACCTCTCCCTTTTGGGCGGCAGGAGAGGCAAGTGATTGCCACATTCGACCCGCGGGCCACGTATTGTACCCCTCTGACGGAATGAATACATACTGAAACGGAAAAAAAAAATAGTAACTTTCAAGGTCAGATTGCATAGCTACATGTGTGAATGGGTGGGTGTGAACAGGGATTGCCTCGCATGGACCAACAAGCCCATTCGAGTTACCATGACCTAAAACACTAATCCCAATCCTCTAACATAACCTAGTATCACTAGAAACATAATTGCCAAAACAGCGTTGTTTATACAACCTAAAATCAGTTGACACATAACCAACAAACAAGTTGATAAAGTGATACGTCACTATGGTCCTTACCTTCCGTCGCTCGGCAGGTGTGGGGAGGCTTCAGCCATCAGTCACATACCTGACTAGGCTTTCAGGAAATTGATAAATATGACACACTTTCCAAGTAATCACATAATGGTTCACGGGCTGTATAAATTTCTGAATGCTCTAATTCATTCAAGGCTTTTCTGCTATCACTATACACGTTGAATAACATCCACAAGCCATTTTCATCACTATCTTTTGCATGATTTAAATGTATTACACACCAATATTTTCATACAGCAATATTTCAACTATAGTTCTCTCCCTTCATCGTATTGAATAAATTTCATAGTTTCACCAGCCACTTTATTATGCAATATTTTCACTATAATGTTCAGCAATCTCTTCATATTTCAGTGTTTCCATTACACTCATCAACACTCAGTATAACAGCAAAATATGTACCTTAGTTTCCACCACTTCATGTGGTAATTTTAGTTTTCAACACACAGAAGTTATGAATCATTTTCTTAAATCAAATATATCCCTTATTAGTTATTTGCGAACCAAGTGATATATGTTTGTGCTTCAAAAAGATTATTTTTATCGATTGTATATAACAAAAAATCCGTAACTTCTATGGAGAGTAAAATGTAAAATCAGCAGCTATGGTAATTGTAATATTGTTCATCAGTCACGATGTCTCAATAACCTCACCATACTGATTAGTAATACTATACACTCTTGTAATGGTCTGGTCTTCGTTCTCACCATGTACGTACATCCAGAAAAATAATGACCCCAGGATCGGATGCATTTCACATGACCACCACAACTCAGCTGTTTCGGTAGGGTTGGTATTCGATTATAAGATCTACTAATATATTATTTATGATG
>JAUUDZ010020320.1:0-11294 GCA_032361705.1 Panulirus versicolor | reverse complement strand
TGGATTGAACCAGGGCATGTGAAGCGTCTGGGGTAAACCATGGAAAGTTTTGTGGGGCCTTGATGTGGAAAGGGAGCAGTGGTTTCTGTGCATTACACATTACAGCTAGAGACAGAGTGTGTACGAATTTGGCCTTTGTTGTCTATTCCTAGAGCTACCATGTGTGCACGCGGGGGGAGGGGGTGCTATTTCATGTGTGGCTGGGTGGCGATGGATATGGATGAAGGCAGCAAGTATGGATATGTACATGTGTATATATATATATATGTCTGTGTATGTATACGTTGAAATGTATAGGAATGTATATATGTGTGTGTGGGCATTTATGTATATACGTGTGTATGTGGGGTGGGTTGGGCCATTCTTTCGTCTGTTTCCTTGTGCTACCTCACTAAATGCAGGAGACAGCGACTAAGTATAATAAATAAGTATAAAATAAAGAAAAATATGTATATTATTATTATTATTATTATTATTATAATTATCATTATTATACTTGATCACCATTCCCCACGTCAGCAATGTAGCACCAGGAAACAGACAAAGAAAGACGGATTCACTCATGTACATACATATATAAATGCATGCCCGTACATGTATATATGCATACATAAACATGTACATATCAACATATGCATATGCACACACAGCCATATATGTATGTACATATTCATACTCGCTTGCCTTCATCCATTCCTGGCACCATCCCACTGTTTCCGTAGTTAGCGAGTTAATGTTATCAATAAATGAAGAAAAGGCCTTATTTGTGCACATCCATTCTCTAGCAGTCATGTAATAGAATGAAAGCCTCCTGTCCACAGCCAAGGCCCGCAAACCTTTCTGTGGTTTACCCCTGCTGCTTCATGTGCCCAGATTTAGTCCATTGGCAGTGCGTCACCCCTTGTAGACAATGTTGCTTCAGTTCTTTCTATACCTGGTTGTCCAGGCCCCAAGCCTTCAAAACCTTATTAACTCGATCCTTCCATCTCCAATTATCCCAGGATACCTTTTATGGGGTTCCTCTGTCTTTAAGGTTGTGCAACAAACAGAAGCATAGAATTAATGGACTCCTTTGGACTGAGCCATTCCACCGCATTCTTAACTAATGATGATACAGCTTTGCCAAAGGTGATACTTTATTCATACTGTATCATTAGGACTCTTTCTTAGGATGAAGCCCTGAGATTATAATAATAATAGTAATAATAATGAATTATATATATTATATTTATAATAATAATTAGAAACTTCCCACGTATTCCCTGCGTGTTGTAGAAGGCGACTAAAAGGGGAAGGAGTGGGGGCTGGAAATCCTCCCCTCTCATTTTTAATTTTCCGAAAGAAGGAACAGAGAAGGGGGCCAAGTGAGGATTTCCTTCAAAGGCCCAGTCCTCTGTTCTTAACGCTACCTCGCTAATGCGGGAAATGGCGAATAGTATGCAGGAAAGAAAGAAAAAGTAATAATAACGGGGAGAAAGAATACTGGCTATGTATTCCCTGTTTATTGTAGAAGGTGACGAAAAGGGATGGGAGAGGGTGGCTGGAAATCCTTCCTTCATTGTATTACTTTACATAAGAAGGAACAGAGCAAGGAGCCAAGTGAGGAATTTTCGCTCTGAGGCTGTCATCTATTCTTGATGCTCATGTGGTAAATGTTGAGCATGTTTGAAAAATAATGATATATAGAGGGCAGTGGTTTCTGTGCACTGCACATAACAGCTAGTGAATGAATGTGAAAGAATGCATTGTTTCCTGGCACTCCCTTGCTAATGTGGAAAATCAAACAAGTATGAGCAAATGTTTTTATACAGTACATCCTGCATTTATTTTATTCATAATTACCCCAAAACCTCTTTTTAAGAGAGTTCTGGTGATATGTAAGGATTTCATATATAGTGGAGTGATCCAGTTAGGATCTGGGAAATGATGAACTCCTTTGAATTTAAAAGTTCTTCAACTAAACTGCACTCCTTTTCGTCCATTGGTATTGATACACTTTTGCCAAACCTGCAAAAGCCTCATAAAAGGGATCATGAGTTTGTATACTTAAATCATTTATTAAATAAGAGAATGAGGTGAAAGTTGATACGGTAAATTCATTGGTACTGAATAATTATGAATTTCTAAAAGCAAGTCTTGCATACGAAAATTAGGAATTGTGAAGAATGAATTTTCCCATAAGTTGACATAACATAACCTGTTTAGAATATACTGTATGTATTGATGAAGTGATGCACTTTCTATTTAATAGTATAGTATTCAAGTTTTGTTTATTTGACAATGTGTAAAATCCTTTATGTCCCACAATATGTTGTGAGATGAGCATAAATTTTCATATTTGTAATAGCTTTTCTTAATTTAGTCTGTCACATCCTAAATGTTTTTTAGGTTTCAAATGTATTCACATTTTGATGGTATTGTGCATTTACAAATACATGTTCATAGTTGAATAACACCAATTTGGCCATAAGAACTGGAGTAAAATTATACATCATCAGAACTAGTTCAGCACAACTGACCTCAGAAAAAATATTGTCTACCGAAGGATTAATTGACATGATTTTGTACTCCGGTTACAAACTTGAATATCTATTTTCAAAGTAAGCTGACACATCGTGTACTTCTTTTTTTTATAGAATTATATAATTACTGAGATAATGAACCACAAAAAACATTTTGAACATGAACTTGTGTACCTCTAAACAAAAAATAGGTTAATTATATATTAACCCATTTATAGAACATTTTGAGGCTTTTCACCACTGCTTATTGTGTATAACAGAGATGCAGAATGATAAAAGATAAGAGGAGAAAAGAGAGGGTGGGATAACGAGAGAGGAAGGTAGAGAAAGTTAACAAGTACTTTTGAGTACAGTAAGGGATGCCTGTCATGCAGTGACCTGCATCATGTTAATAAAAGAAGTAATGGTAGATTTACAGGGGTTCACAAAACAATAGTGTTCCAGTATGGAAGGAGTTTAGATCAGTTATGTTATATTAGATACACATACCTAACAAGTTCTCTTCTCATGTAACTTGGAATGTAACCAGCAATATTCTTTGTTAACTGTTTGCATATTAGATTTCTTGATGTCTTCAGTCTTACAGAAGCAAATATTCTCTTCCTTCCCTCTAAATGTATCCCTCTTTTTCTTTCTGTTCTATATATCTACCCATCTCAGTAAATTTAAAGTTATCAAATATTCACACACTAACATAACGACAGAGTGGAGTGATTTAGCACTATAGTTATATTTGCTTATTAGAGAGCAGCATTAATGATGCCGTTAGCATTTATAATGTTTATTCCATTTGGAATTCCACTTCTCGAATCAAACATTTCTTTAACAAACCTCTAACTCTTTCCATTACCAGTTTATTCATATCTTCAGTCTGCGGGAAACTGCAGGTTCTCAAAAGCGGACAGAATTGGTTCATACAGCATTACGATGAATAAGAAACCTACATTTTGGGAAACCAGAGTACATAAGAAAATTATTGAAATTTCTCATATAAGATCAAATTACAAATGTGAAGAATGTATGATGCTGAGCTCCAGCTCAAAAGGTGTATTTTATTTGTAATAAACTAAAGCTACCATGATAAGTGATGCACCCAGAAAATCCTCCAGTCTGGGCCTAAGGAGAATTGAAAATACCCTGATGGAACATTAACATAGCTTAGCTATAGCTTTTCATTCAACTTTAGCTTGAATGGCACCAATTATCAGTTGTTAACAGGTATTTTGGCTGGTTAACTCTTGGATTGAGATTTATATACTACTGTCAAAGAAAAAGCAACCATTTACGTAATGATGGATAATAAGTTTATAATAATTCCTGGAAGCATCATGAACCATGCATAGGTGCAGTTATATCAGGAACTGGCTCATTCTTATTTATCAGTGCACAGATAGCTTAGCTTTCAAGTGTATGGTACAGAAAAAAGTAACCCCAAAACAGATTTTTTCTAAGTAAATACCTGTTCTCTTTCTCTTACACCAGTAAACACTAGTAATATGACTCATTCAGTGCAGTGTCAATAAAATTTTTATCTCCAAAACAATACATTCATAATTATGCTAGCAGTTTCAGCAGCAGCTGACCAGTACATTGTAAGAGAATAAATGGCTATGTAAATTGGACAAGTAATACCCCTTACATCAGTGATACCATAACAGCATGCTAGTTGAACAGAAATCGAAAATTTTCCGCATAGACTACCAGCACATTTTATATTTCTACTGATTCTGCTGAATGTTCTAGTTACGCCAAAAATCATAGTTGAATATTTAATGGTCAAGTTAATTTCATTTTATGTATGGGTGATCATTTATACACACTCAAATATGGAAGATATAGAGATATAGTAGCTACTGGCATCATGACTGCATGGATGGTGAGGCATGCTACCTTATTCTAATTCCTTGGTATAATGGTTATCCAAGCTCTCTCCTTATACATCTAATGATGTTTTTGCATTCTGTTTCTGATATTGTATTGTAATCTATGGAAAAGATTTAGTGTGGCTTAGTTTGATGTGTTCTTTGCTGAAATCTTTGATAGTCTTTCAGAATATGGTATACAGTGCATAACATAGCAAAGCATTTATGGCAAAAAAAAATAGCTTTTACAGCTTTTTTAACCCTTATCAAATACTTGGCTGTCAATTTTATGGGACTGAAATTAAATATGGTTTTGTTGAATGCCCACATGCAGGGAGAACACTTGCATACTGCAAGTTTCCATGTGTTTTCAGTGTATCTTTCAGTAGTCGTTAATATATGCATTTTATTTTGTTTTATTTGTGTATGATTAATGGCAAACAATGTAGAGTCTGTAGAGAATTTTATCCAGTAATTTCCTCTGAATTGAAAATCTTTGTAACTAGTTAAAATGTCATATTTTAAAAATCATAGTAGAGCATATTTTCTTGGTTTTAATAAGTAAACTATGACACTGCATCATTCTTTTCTAAGCATTTTGTCTAATGCAGTGATATTTTTGCATTATTTATTGTCAAATTAGAGTAATGATTCATGATTTTCTCTCTTACACAATATTATGAGTAGCATAATTAGTTGTCAGACAGTTAGTCTCTCCTGTGCTACAATTCTTCACCCATAAATAGTTTCCTTACATTTACCTGTTCGCAAACCCCTTATACTATCCCATAGAAAAATTTGTTGTATGGCTTATTAAGAGTCTCATAAAAGCTGACCAAAAGTTTATTCTTCATAGTGATCTGTTCATACTTCTCTTACAATGTCCTTTTTTTCGTGAACAGTATCAATGACATGTTTATACATTATACATTACTTACAGTTGCCCATTCATAAATCTTTGTATTGACCCTTATATACACTGGCATTTAATCACATACCTCTGTTTTTAGTACAATACTAATAACAGTTAGTGTTGGCAGTGTGGCCAGCACTTGATTGGTGGAAGATGGTGTATATATCAAAAAATAAAAGATAAATTATATTTATTTTCAGAAGTCTATAAGTTAATATCAGAATTATTATTACTTTTGATAAATTTCATCTGAAAGCTGTTTATACAATAATTAGTATTATAATAACTTTTAATAAATTTTTATTGAATTGGCACACGCTGAGACCTACTAAACTGTTCCATCTGTAAAGCGTTTGTGCTGGCTCAATATGAACTCCAAACACCATTCCGTTTATGATTCTCATTCTCTCACTTAAATTCTGTACACCTCTTCATCCATTAGTTGCACCTAGTCTCCTATTATTTAGGCATGAAACCATAAATTATTATTGTCAGTGATCCAGCTCCTGTCAACACCCATCGCTGATGCTCTAGGTCCCTGACCTGCCTCCTCATTTCCAACAGAGGTGTGTATGCAAGAAAGGCTTCCCGGTCCATGTCGTGGATTTTTCCCTCGCTGGTACTTTGATAAGGACCGACAGATGTGCTTCCCATTCACTTACGGAGGCTGCCGAGGAAACAGAAATAAGTTCCAGACCTATGACGAATGTGCGCGCATGTGTGAATTCAACAGAGGTAAGTGGATAAAGATATTACAGAAATAGAAATATAATAGAAATTCTCACATAATATTGCAAAATAGAAAAAATTTGACAGATATGTCCACAGTTTAGCAAGAGATCATAATCTGGCTTGAAGATAAAAAGTAAGTAGAAAAAACAGTAGGGAAATTACACAAAGCTGATGTATAAATAGGACAGTAAAAATTAAGATCTCTTGCATACTTTTTTTTTTACACAATTACTTCTCTTGCCATAGCAAGTTCTTATCAGGAACAGACAAACATAGAGTTCAGTTGCATACAACCAGTCTGAGACTGTCATTTATAATGTACCGCAGTCAAAACCTACCAGTCATAGCCCAGTGCTGTAGACCATTACATGGTTTACTCATGCTGCTTCATATGCCTTTATTCAGCAACCCTATCATCTTTGCTCCTTTAAGTATTTGGTAATTGTAATCTACTTTCTTTCTAGCCAACATGAGTCTTGAACTCAATTCCATAAATTCTGACATTTCTATTGCTTCATCTTGATCAGAAGTGCCCGATCATTAATAATTCAAGATTAATAGAAAAATAGACCAAGTAATGACATACATTAGGTACATATTGTTGGGTATTGTTAGTCAGTGTAAAGTGTTTAATTCTTTTTTTTTCATACTTGATCATCATTTACCACGTTAGCAAGGTAGCACCAGGAAGAGATGATGATAAGCCACTGTCACATACATCCATTCTCTAACTGTCATGTGCATTGCACCAAATTCACAGCTCCCTATCCACAGCCAGGCCCCACAGACCTTTCCATGTTTTACCCCAGCCACTTCACATATGTTTATAAGTTATAATGTTTATATCTAGTATTTATTTCTCAGTGTATGTGTTAGTGGACTCTGCCTGCATCAGGTTGTTCTGCAGGTGGAAAGTTGCCTTTGGTGAGGCTGAATCATTGGGAGTACCATCTTGACAAAGAATTTCTAATTCCTAAGGAGCCCATATTTCCCTGCTCCTAGGAGTAGCATAACCTCTGGCTGCAGGAGTCTTTGGAAAGAGGCCCGGGGTAATCATAAATGAAGGAAACATAACTTTTCAGTGTTATCATTTTGATACTGTTATGATTATGCATCTACAAGGTACATCCTAAGTCTTGGCTTTAAAAAGAATGGTACATGTGTTTGTAATAGAAAATGTATTTTGACCTTCCCTTGTATCCTGTCTTACCTGTTCTTCCACATTTTTATTGAGATTTGTTACTTAATGACTCATTTTTACACACAGAAGCCATGATTAATCCAGATCAGTCAGTGGGTACTCCTACAGAGGACAGCCAGCCTCCTCCACAGTAAGTTACTATTCCAAACAGTAATACACTGCCTAGTAAATAGTAATATTTTTCCATACCTTAATTTACTAGCTGAGTCAGCTCCCCACCAAGCTATTGGCACATACAGTAAGTCACCTCCCCATATAGTAAGAGTCACTCAACCTTTACGTGAAATTAAATTCTTTTACTTCCCTAGTGCTACCTCGCACACATGCGGGGGGAGGGGGCTGTCATTTCATGTGTGGTGGGGTGGCGACAGGAATGAATAAGGGCAGACAGTATGAATTATGTACATGTGTATATATGCATGTCTGTGTATATGTATATGTATACATTGAAATGTATAGGTATGGATATGTGAGTGTATGGACGGGTATGTATATACATGTGTATGTGGGTGGGTTGGGCCATTCTTTCGTCAGTTTCCTTGCGCTACCTCACTAACATGGGAGACGGCGACAAAGTATGATAAATTAATAGATAAATAAAGGAAAAATAACTTATTGGGTTAAGTGAATGGGGTAAGTTCAAAATTTGTTGAATTTTTTGGGGAGCTTTTCAAGTTATTGTAGACCATTCCACAAAATTGATCATTAGCAACTCTTGTGAAATTGAAGTATGTATTGATCGTGTTTTCATTGCAGGCTATCATTGCTGGAAGTATACCACAGGTGATGCATGAGGACTCGTTATCAAATAACCTACAGGAGATACAGCTCTTCTCTGATCCTGAAAACCTCAAGAAGTTTACCCTCTGTATCATACCACTCCTCTTTCAACTGTGGGGGGAAATTAAGCCTGAAAGCAAACATGATTCTTCAGGTTAGTCAAAGAATTTTAATGGACTCGAGTTATATCTTTTATTTAGGTTATGAATTAACAAAACTGCTTAACCATCTCGAGCTAATGAGATGGGTCAAATCCAAGAATATCAAATGTGCTAATATTAATTTCAGCATGGTATTTCTTTTCAGAACCATGTCCATGCTTAATTTAGATATTGTACATTTTGTAGAATCATATCAATCCCTTTGGATAGGGGAGAAAGAGCACTGCCCACATATTACCTTTGTGTTGTAGAAAGCAACTAAGAGGGGCTGGAAATTCTCTCCTGTATTACTTACCCAAAGAAGGGAAAGAGGAAGGAGCCAGGTAAGAATTTTATCCTCTAAGGTTTAGTTATCTGTTTTTAATGCTACCTCACTCGTGCAAGAAATAGTGAACATGTACGTTTGAAAGAAAGAGTATCTATACATCACTTGCTCTCCATTTTGTTTTCATCCACGCATGTACCTGTCTCACACATGTCCTTGGCTGTCTACTTACTCCCTGTTTGGATTCCTCGTTAGAACATAAGTGATAGTTGTTTCATTATTAATTTTTCCTGACTTTATGTGCTGTAAGAACTAACAGGTGGCATTACTGGACTCTTCCTATTTGTAATTGCAATCTAAGGGAAAAGAAATCACCCTTGGCAAGATTGTATCATCAGAACATAGTCATTGAAGAACTGCTGACTATAGGAGTCCATATTTCCATACCTCTGATTGTAGTGCATTGCAAGAACCCCCTAGGAGAAGCTGTCCTGTGGGTTCTAATTTTAATGATCAATAATGATAACTAATGGGCTTTATGTGTCTGGTTCCTGTAGGTCATGGGACTGCAAACAGCATGTACATATTCAGTACAGATAATTCACTAATACCAAGTTATCCAGTTCAGTCATTAGGTCAGATTGCCCCACATTCCTTATTTGTTACCTGGGCTTCTATAAGTAGACAGTGTTCCACTTCATCTCAGTTTATGTTCTCTCTCATGCCTTATGCTTGTTGTCAGTGGCATTCTCCTCTGCCTTGGACTAATTATCTAGAGTAAGAATCTGTATTACCTGTAGATCTTTACTGCAAAATTGTGTGAGGGAGTATTACAAACATAGAACTTTTTAAGAAAATTTTTGCCCTTTACCAGACTAGAGATTTAGCTGGTCTTAAACTTTGTATGGTATGTAAACGAAACTTTGTTATTTGAAAACAGGTCATTATAATATTTTCTCATGCTGAAGTGTGTTTCATTTCCTTGTAGGTTAGTTCGCGATGTTCATCTCTCCTGTTTCAAATGTTATCACGGGCAGTTTCTCTTGTGGATTTTGATAATTTGTATTGTGATTGTATCCTGTAAAAGAACTGCATGGGGTTAGTATATGATCATGCTTTAAGGCATTAAACTATGACCTGTTTATTAAAGTGGACAGATTCATTCTATCCACTCAGTTTTGTTACCAACTCTTTTATGAATGGCTCACCCATGGTTGCAATAAGTTTCCACATTTAGACTATAGACACAGATTTCATAAGAATAAGATGCCGTGTAAGAAGAGTAGATTGGATTTCAAACTGAGGATGGAACTAGAATAGTGTTTGAGAGAAATTGAAGGTTTGATTACTGAGATGGTTTAGGCATACAGTGAATATGGATATAGAAAGGATGACAGAGAGAAACGAAGAAGGGGAGGAGGATAACAAAGTCTGATGTAGGAGGCTAAAGAGACAGTAATCAATGATGGAGTGTCAGTTTAGAGGGATTATCTGGAGGCCCTTATAGATAAGGGTGCTTAGGGAAAACTCAGAGACAGTGTATTAGAGATTGTTTTAACTGATATGTGAATGAGAGCTTAATTGCATTAAGAAATTACGTGAAAGTTTTGCACTGTTTCCTGTGAATGTCTGCAGCACCAGCTCAGTTGGCTCAGTGTAGCACTATTATGCTTGAATAAGTGATTTGCAGAAAGGAAAATCACATTGTTCCAGATTTGTCTTGATGTTTTATCTTTTCTTTTTGTAGATGTCAGTGCCCTAAGCGAAGAAGGTGTAGAGATGCTACATTGTATTGTCAGTATCATAACACACTTATGGCACATCATACTAATTTGCATGCATCAACATCCAGTGCGGGTGAGTTGTTGGTGTTTGTGTACATGATTTTGTGCACATTATAAGTGTTTGCATATATGTTTTTTTTTATCTGATTGTATTTGGATATTCATGTTTCCTTAATAATCCTGACATCATTTTGGATATCTTAAGCCCATTAATGGAAAACATTACTACTGTATTGGAAAATTATTTTTTGGGTCCATTGAGATCAATATATGTGTTATTTGTTTCTTCTCTAATTCCTGATCTGAGGACTTCAATTTCTTACAGTGTAAATGGTTTCTGGCTCAGTTAAAGTCAAGGTACATGTCGGGAATCATGTCTGGATTTCCATATTATTGCCAGCTGACTCCAGTGCAAAAGAAGAAAAAGAAGAAGAAGAAGAAGAATAAGTGCAAGTGAGTATGGTAGTTCAGTAGATGTAGTAACTGTAACACAAAAAATCATAGTGTTACAGGACTTTTATCTGCTTGTGGTTACAGCACTAGCGAAAAATCACCTGTAGCATGGTTGTATCATCACTCCTTGTCCAAAGGAGGTTACTCATGTTGGGGAACTTTTTATTCCAAAGGAATCCATTATTTCCAAGCTTCTTATTGAAGTGCAGTCTTGAAGCTGCAGTAGCCTCAGAACATGGAACTTTCCCTCTTGCATGTTTGTCAAGATGATTCTATGTATTATCATCAATATCATTATTATAGATCGTTATCATTATAGTTATCATAGTTATAATATGGTTATGAGGCATGGGCTATGGACAGGGTTGTACAGAGGAGGGTTGATGTGTTGGAAATAAAATGTTTGAGGACAATATGTGGTGGGAGGTGGTTTGATCAAGTAAGTAGTGAAAAGGTAAGAGAGATGTGTGATAATAAAAAGAGTGTGGTTGAGAGCAGAAGAACGTGTTTTGAAATGGTTTGGTCACATGGAGAGAAGGAGTGAGGAAGATTTACAAAGAGGATATATGTGTCAGAGGTGGAGCGAACGAGGAGAAGTGGGAGACCAAATTGGAGGTGGAA
>JAUUDZ010020289.1:251-11295 GCA_032361705.1 Panulirus versicolor | reverse complement strand
GGAAAGTTTTGTGGGGCCTGGATGTGGAAAGGGAGCTGTGGTTTCAGTGCATTATACATGACAGCTAGAGACTGAGTATGAACAAATGTGGCCTTTGTGATCTTTTCCTAGCACTATCTCGCACGCATGCGGGGGGAGGGGGGTTGTCATTTCACGTGTGGTGGGGTGGCGACGGGAATGAATAAAGGCAGTAAGTATGAATTATGTACATGTGTATATATGTATATGTCTGTGAATGTATAGGTATGTATATGTGTGTGTGTGTATGTGTATGTATATACATGTGTATGTGGGTGGGTTGGGCCTTTCTTCATGCATTCCTAGCACTCCTTTGCTAACACAGGAAGTAGCGATCAAATATGAAAAATTTCATGTATATTCTACTGGAGTTTACTTTTCTGCTGCAACAGAGCAATGCCATAATCCTTACTCTGACATCAAAAGGGTAACTAAGCCTAAATGGCGAGGCTCATAACATCTTTCTGCCACAAAGCCAAAGCGTTTGCTGCAATGTGAAAGGTGCCAAGCTAAAATATTATTAGCCAACAGAAATTAAGACCTGCAGCAAAATGGTAGACAGATGAAGGTCAGGACCCAAGATCAAATGGTAATACCATAGTCAATATGCATCTTTTCATTTATATAAAGAAAATTTTTCTCTATTACCACTCACTTCCATTAATGGTATAATGTGTGTAGCTCTAGGAATGTTACAATGAAACCTACTTGCTGTGCATTTATTTGAAGTTGTGATGAAACAGCTGACAAAGTATATACACCCATAATGTAGTAGGATACTTAAGATTTAGGCAACCAGGCTACAATATTTTACAAGAACTGGAAAGACATTAGCCAAAGAAAGCAAACCCATAATGCAATGATGCCAAATAATACCTCATTCTCTATGAACCCTCTTGATTCATGCATACGTGCAGATAGATTGCACTATACCATGGGTTCACAGACCTCCTTCCCGATGATGTCCAGACTACTGGTTGATTTTGACTCCAAGGAAGTAGGCGAGGGAGTAGTCTCCATATCACTCATTTGGAAGTCGACACCTTCATCACAGGAATCTCTAGGGCCTAATTTCTTCAAAGATGGGCCATCTGCTTTTGGAATAGTTGACTTTGATCTTAATGGGGAAAATGGTGAGTTGGCTGGAATTGATGCCTTTATAAGATTATGTCTTTTTATCATCTTTTTGTTGCTATTGCCAGTGCGAGAACTGTGAACAATCATTCTGGTGATTTCAGCAGGGTCATCAAGAGGGAGGTCATCATCACTGGAATCTAAGGGACAGGACATACCATGCGTATGTGAAGGGAGAGGGTTGACAGACGATTCCGCCACAGATATCACTGTTATGTGAGGTCCTACAGTTCTTGGTTTATAAACATCACCTTTCTTTATGTCAAGATGAATATCCTCAACTTCATTAATATCTTTTTTGGTGCTTATGTGAACATCATTAATTTGTATCCCATCTTGTGAAAGATTAGACGTTGTACTGTGACTTGTAAACCCTGCTCCAATTAAACCAGACCCCATGGACTGTACAGAAAGTTTATTCTCTGATTTTAAGCCATTCAATGCCATATCATTAACACTAGAAGGATGCAAATGCTCGTCAGGTACAGTAACAGCTTGCATATTACCACTGATAGCTCCTGAATCAGGTAAGGCTTTGCCATAAGTACTAACTCTGGGCAAATAGTTCTTACCTTCTTCAATGTTGTCCTCTATACACACAATACTAGCATGATGCACTGCAACAGTGCTAGAGGATGCTGAAGTGTCATCTGACATGCTGATTATTGTACATGTGCTTGTGTCCCCTTGCAACTTATTATTTATAGCACTACCATCTACTGTTTGAACTGTATGATCTGCTTGCTTGGTGGTTTCAAGGTCACTGTAATACATATTATTTACAGAAGTATCTATTTTTGAAACAGGAGAAATTTTGACATCAGGTTCAGCACTTCTAGATGGAAGCAATTTCAAATTCTTTGCAGTGTGCTCAGATGTATCAATATCTTGAATCTTGGGTAATGAGTGCATTTCAGTGTTTGAGATAGTTATGATAGTCTTGTTTGAATCTGTTCTGGTCACATTCTCTTTCTTATTTGGTTTTACTGCAGTGAATCTAGGTTTTTGCTCAAGTGAACTTATATTAGTATATTCCTTTAACAAATCTCCAATACTCTTATGTCTTTTCATGGGATGCATACTTTTCATGTTTTTGACTGCTCTGTCTCCATTATCTTCACATGAATTTTGGCTAGTGGGCATGTCAACCTCTGATTCTGTCAGTGTTTGGAAATTTTCTTTTACTTTACCCAGAAATGCAGATACATATGTTTTATCTAGATCTACTGTACAGTGATCCTCCTCCTCACAGTATACCTGGGTAGCAGTAAATGTAATGTCAGTTTTATGAGAAATGGAGTCACCATCAACATCATCTGAAAAATCAGTGACAGGTATCTGAAGCAATCCATGGTCTGTAGCAGTGTTTGACATCCCATATCCTTTTTTGACAACTGATTCTTCACTACTACAGCCTAATGAAAATGGAGATAAGTTCTTTCCTGATGGGTGAATAATGTCTTCTTTCTCTGTAAAACATCCTATATTATCAATGGCAGGGAGTTTCACTGAAATATCACTTTTTGCTGCCACTGATTTGTTTCTTGTTTCCTCTAGTATTTCCTCATTAATATTAGAGCTTCTACTATTTTGGAGCTCTGAAGATTGAGGTATGTCACAATTTGGAGATCTGAATGACCTCCCATTTTCTGATTTTCTTAATGTCTCTCTCTTGGGTGATTCTATGTCGGAATATAGAGCCGTGAATAACTTTTTTCTTTCTGATTTCTTGAATGTCTCTCTCTTAGATGACTCTTTCAACTGACCCTGAAATGAATTTTCATGCAGTTTACAGGCATCATTAGACCTTTGCCTACTTATATTCCTGTCAAATATAACATCTGTTTGATTAGTCTCACATAAAGATTTCTGTCCACGGTAATTATTCAGAAAATCACTCATACGTCTTTTTCCCTTGGGTGCAAATGCTGGGCCAGATAATACAGAGATGCTTGACAGGCTGCTCTGCCTGTTAAATGGTGAACGTCTTGTTGCTGGCGGTTCAATGCCCAGTGTTTTGGTTGCTTGTAGAGATGAAACTGAGGCATTCATTTTAGATAAATCTGAGGCTAAATGTAAATCTAACACACTAGGAAGCATTTTTTGATATTCTAACTTATCAGAATCTAGATCAGATGTACCCAAAATGCTTCCATTATGTGTTTCTATGAAAGATGATTGTCGAAGGGCATTTGCATCTGAATGACAATCATGTGGTGTCATTTTCCTCTCTTGATCACACATGGTGATATTTGAGATGCATTTGCTTCCATGGTTCATATGTTCAACAGGAATTGCTTCTGCTGGAGAAATGCAGGAAACTGATGCTTGTTTCCTGCTATCATTAGTGACAGTAGAACTCTGTCCCGTCTTATGGAGAGTCACTCCAAAAATAGTTTTATCGTCTATGTGGTCACGTGTAGTAAGTTTGCTTATGTCCCTACAGTCTACTGAATAGCAAAAGTCAGTGTCTATGAGGCTGGAGGTACTGAAGCTGTATTTACCACTAAGTGAGCTAGATGTTGGAGGCAAACTGAAGCTGGTAAGTGATGCATGATCATCAAATTCTGAATTGTCAGCATCACTATTATATAAACCAGTTTCAGGAGCATGATGAGAATCTCGATCATCAGGCAAAGACCTTACCTCTTTAACAATGTATGGCTTCTCCGTTCTCTTATTAAGGTTGTTGATGTAGCTGCGACTGTATGGTTGATCAGTTGGGGATACCTTCTCAATCAGGTGGATGTTCTTCTTCCCATAGAATGAAAGAGAATTCTGTTTACAAAGCACAAATTAATTCATGACATAGTTAGTAATTATATATTCAGAGTGCTATGAAATAATTGCATATAATCATCTTTAAACTTCTAAGTACTCTTTCTTGTTTGTCAATGATACTTCAGTTGATAATCAAGGTTTTGAATTAAAAGTCTCATATTCATTGTAAATGAGAAATGAAAATGAATACTTACATCCTTTTCATGTTTGTCTAAATCATTAACTCTCTCTCGGTTGGCAATATCAAACTTTGAGGCCAATTTTCTAACAGATGGTAATGTAGGAACCTCATCTTGTGTGTGAGTTGAGGCATCACTATCAATCCCCTCACCATGGCTTTCACCATCACTATATGGACTCATACTCTCCACTGATCTTTTGTAGTGTGAATTGTGGTGGTAACTAGCACTTTTGCCAAGACTAGTTGTAGTATTTACATTAATATTGCTCATACTGCTTACAGAATTGATGTTCATATTCTGTTGAGGAACTGACCCCAAATTATGAAGATTAGAGATTTTAGTAGACGGCTGCAAATTATCAACACTTGTATGCCTTAAGAGTGGCTGTACCACAGCTTTTTCTTTTGGGTGAGCAGTAATAGTGTCCTCACTCACTGTCCGCCAAAGGTCATGCCGAGGGGGAACCAAGTATGAATCTGAAAGTGATGGACCTTCATATTAAATCTTTTTCAAAATAGGGTTTTGTAAAATTCTTACAGATATTAGTTAAAAAGTCCATGGGAAAGCTAAAAAATGCAATCAATTTTCACATCAGGGTTAGTTCCAAAAGTTATTCAGATTTTGCAAATTGGACATCAATAAATAAATTACTGTAGTTAGTTTAAAATCTTGATAAAAATCTCATGGAAGTATAGTAACCTGAAAATTATTCTACTGACAATAAAGCAGTGAATGTACAAATTAAATCAATTACTTTAACTTTATTATGTAACCCCTGGATCCCTATACAGAGCTTCTGCAGCTTCAAAGCTGCACTACAATCAGTAACAGAGAGATGATGTACTCCTTTTCATCCACTAACAATGATAAAACCTTGGCAAAAGTGAAATTTCATCTACAATATAACCACAAGCAGGTGAAGTAAAGCCTTCGAGTAGTAGGGAAAGAAACTGTTACCAATATAAGCCACCTTTGAGCTGCCAATGGCCACACAGTAATCATGGGATGCACCAGCTTGCTAAGTATTGCATGGTCATAGCTAGTGGTGGGGGCACACAAGCAACCAACTCCTCGGAGCAAAAACCAAAGTAATTCTTACAAAAGAGGGAAAGTGAACCAACATTGCAGTATGGGGCAAGAGGGTCAAGTTTTGAAGTTAGCCTAAGAGATTTCATAAATAGGACCACTTTCAACTCAAACAGGTTAAGTAAGGATGCAGAGCTAGAACCAACCCAGATGTGATGACAGCAGTAATCCATATGAGGATGAATCAGTCCTATGTATAAACAGAGCAACTGTTTGGAAGCAAAAAAGTTTCGCTATCTATACAGGACACCCAGTTTCCTAGAGGCAGACTTAGTTATTCTATATCATGGGGTTTCTAAGAAAGAGTGAATGTTACAGTGATACCAAGTATGTTCATTGAGTCAAGAGATGGAATTACAGAACTGTCAAAGGAAAGACGAGAGTTGAGAGGAATCTTTGATACAGATATTGGTAGAAACCTTTGTCAAGGAGAGATGTGTTCTTGCAATGTGCTCACCAACCCAATTTCAAACAGGCCTTATTGTGTGCCACAATGTGACCCAATTGAATCATACTGAAATCCCCTGAATTTCAGAGAAAGCCTTTGAATCTTAGTGAAATCCTAGAAGAGGGTTCCAGCTTCTCAAGTTGCCTGCCCTGATGCCATTGGGAGTTTACCAGGGATTTTCTCCTCAGAGAAGGTTAGTACAATTCTTGTTTAGTATGTGATGTATTTGACAGGCTTTTGGTAGGCGTTAGGGAAAACAGAAAAACCTTGGAAAAACTAGATGTTAGGATATAAGGGTGGGAAGAGGAAGCTGGATTCTTGTCAGCAAAAGTGGTAGCAATAACAGGAAACAGACAATGATATATCACCTAGGCAGAGGAATTTGCAAAGAAAGGCCAAGTAGGGTCAGTCGGTGAGAGTTTGTCAAAGAGCAATCACAATTTGATTAGATTAGAGATAAATTTAGACCATGATCCCAGATTAAAGGCGAGCAAATTTTGAAAACATCAGACACGAAATTCGCAGTACGAGTTCATTACAACTTCTTGACATTCACACAGTATAGGAATTGTAGAGTAATTCTAAAAACACACTACTTGCAATATTTCAAAACCATCATGGATGAATGGGAGAATAAAAGAACTGATTTGCCAAAAAAAGAAAACATCTGAGAATTTAAAGTCAATGGAAACCAATGAAAATTGCCAGGAATTAATTATAATCAAAAGAGAGTGTAAGGCCATAAGACAGTAAAAGCTGGGAAGAAAAAAAATTTCCTTGAAAGTTAAGAATAATCCTAAGGAATTATTCAAATATAGAAGACAAAGGAAAACAGTAAAAGAAGGAATTGGACCATCATGAAACAAACATGACACACTAACTTCTGATGAAAAAGGAAATGGCTACCATACTAAATTATTCCTTCAAATCCGTATTCACAATTGAAGAAACATCTCGAATACAACAACCAATGAAAATGTTTCAAGGGTCTGATGAAGAAGAGTTGAGGGTTAGAGAAATAAAGAGCTCTGAAATAATTAAATACCTGGACCAATTAAATTTTAACAAAACCAACAGCCCAGATAACAGCTCCAAGATTTTTAAAAGATGTCAGGAGACAGCTGATATACCCCATAACAAATTATTCAACCAATCTCTATCAGATGGTCAGGTGCCAACCGACTGTAAACAAGCAAATGTTACTCCTAAATATAAGAAAGGAGACAAAAAGTGAACCTTGAACTACCATCCAATTAGCCTTATGTCAGTGTTAGATAAAACAATGGAAAAATAATACAATAAAATTGTAACGTTTCTAGATCACAAAATCATATCTGGACAACCAACACAGTTTCTGCAATAGAAGACACTGTCTGACAAATTTGGAATTCTTTAATATTATTTATCATAAATGGGACAAAAAAGTACTGTCTGATGCAGTATATTCAGATTTCCAAAAGGCTTTTGATAAAGTACCTCACAAGAGACTTTTAAAGAAACTCATAGCACATGGAATCAGTGAAGAACTCTGTACATGGATCAGGGACTTGCTTACCGGAAGAAAGCAGTGTTTAGCATTAAATGGTGAACCCTCAGACTGACTAAATGTAACAAGTAGTGGGCCACATGGGGTTAGTCCTAGACCCAATTCTTTTCATAATATACATTAATGAACTAGAGCTCACTCTCATATCTAAGATCTCCAAATTTACAGACAATACTAAACCAGGAGGCAGAACTGTAAGCAGGTGGGAGTGAGAAATTATTCAAAGAGATCTTATAACTTACAGATGACAAATGAAGTTTGGTGAAAACAAGTGTAAAGTTATGCACTTTGGAGAAAAGGATATATGTTACAGCTTACAAACTATTCAGAAACTCTCTAACTAAGCTAAATGAAGAAAAGGACCTTGGAGTTGTCATTAGCAACTACCTGAAGTACACTAAACAGTGCCAAGCAGCAAGTATAAAAAGGCAACCACATATTAGGTTTCATAGCCAGGAACACAGATTATGAAATCAGAAACAAATCTCATACTTTAAATTCGTATTTCCTCTAAGTAAGATATTTACAAATAGGTAAAATATTTCAAAACGTGTATGTGGTAGAAAGTTTGCTAAAGCTTTTGTGATGACTGGTGGTTGGAATATGCATGGGTCCTAAGTGGAACAACCACATTGCTGCTAGTGGGTCAGTCTCACGGTTACCGTTGTGTATGGATCTGCGCGATTTGATTGTACTTGCTAATATGATTTTCCTTGCACCTGCTGTGTTGGTGTTGTAAATGTGGCATCCAAACATCCAGCAATATCTTCCCCTACCCAAGAACCAGCAGTTGAATTGAGAACCTTTTGGACATTAGAAGCAGAGCTAGAAATCCTACGACGCTTTGATGCTGGTGATAAAGCTTCATTACGATAGAAAGTGCGCTAAAACTTCAATAAGGGTTGGCGGATGAAGTAAGCATGGGTCATGGATGGAGTGTGCCATGTTTTCGTTAGTGGGTCAGTCTCTTGGGTATCAACATTATGTGTGAATCCGTGCTACTTGTGCGATTTTAGTATACATACTAATGTGACTTTCCTGTAATCCACTGTGTTTGTTTGTTAATATGGCATCCAAACATCCAACAACATCTGCCCTAGAATCATCAGTTGGATGAAAGAGAAACTTTCCGACCTCAAAAATGAAGCTAAAGATTTTACAATGTGTTGATGCTGGTGAGGAAATATCACCGCTTGGGTGTGCTTAGAACCTGGGTTACTGCACAGTCTGGAATGTAAAGAAGAATGCATGGAAAATATAAGATGTGGTCTGCTTTACTCTATTGTCTGCCAAGGTAACCGTAAGAGTGAAGAATCCACTTATGGAGAAAATGCGCTTTCTATATATAGACATGAGATGAAGAAGAAAAGCAGCCTTCGTAACTTTCAGCTCGGGTCTAAATCTGAAGATTTATGAGCTTTTTGTAAAGAAGACAAAGTAGCTGAGCTGGAGCCGTTTCAAGGAAGTAAAGGATGGCTTCATAATGTGAAGGTAATGGGAGAATCCACCAATGCCATATGCTATTTCTCTTTGTGTGAGGTTTTCTCAGAACATAACCTCTCAATTAAGTGAGGGATGGGCAGTTTCTGAATTGTTTAATACATAATTAAAAAATCATATTACCAGAATGTATATTGTCTGAAATGGCTGATTTCGAACATACATTGTGGATGACAGGTTTTACAGTGATACCAAATCATATATCACGTGATGGCATACTTAAATGATTTTGATTTTGGTAAAGTGTGAATATTACTATATTCAGAGATTAATATTTGTAGATATGTATTGTGGGCATCTTTTTGTTAGTTCGTTTGTAATTTCATTAGATACTAGAACAAAATAGGTTTTTTCTTCCAGTGATGCATTCAAAACCGAGTTAAAAGCAACTATGTACAATAAGATTTATTACAGTATAATAGTGTGGTCAGCTGTCATTACAATAGTTGAATTATTCAAACCATAACATGGTGAGGATATCATACTGTTGATATATTAGTAGTGATGCATATTGTCTTAATGTATGAATTTCCCCCAGGCCTCTTGCTGTTTGGACGAACCCCCAAAAAAGCCCGTGAAATGGAGCAACAAATCCGGACACGTCAGGTGACGAAGGAGTATGTTTGTCGTGTCGAGGGAGAATTCCCAAGGTAAGAGTAATGATGAGTGACGAGATAAATTTCCTTATATGTGCATTCTAAGTTTTAGGAACACAACTTTTCATGCCACTTGACATTGACATATTTAGTACCTGGCTTATGGTATTCTAAGTTACAAAAGTAAAGCTCCTAGCAAGGATGTCTGAATGTATATGGCTGTAGCCAGGATGAAAAGGAGAGATAGATGCATGTTATGTTTGATTAAAGAACTTTGGATATACTGGCTTTGAGTAAGACTAAGTTGAGGGGGAAGAGGGTAGAATGGTTTGGCAAAGTTTTGGGAATGAAGTCCCGGGTCAGTGAGTAGACAATAGTGAAATAAGGAATAGTACTTCTTATGAAGGAGCTGTAGGACTCTGTTAAAGACTCCTTGTAAGTAAGTGTAAGAGTGATGTGGATAATGAGAGTAGAGAAAAGAGGTGGGTAATTCTTAATGCTTATGCTCATGGGAGTAGGAGGAGTGAAGAAGAAAGAAACAGTTTTTAAGAGGTTCTGATTAAGTGCTTTGCCATCATTGATCCAAGGGGTTTACCTTAGTAATTGGTTAGTTTGAATGCTGAAGTTGATTATGTTTGCAGTTAAGGGTGTAATTGGAAAGTATGGGTCCTTATTGTAAAGGAGAGTGGGAAAAGCTGTCAAGTTGTGTGCTGAAAGAAGAATAGTAATTGGGAATACTTGGTTTACTCTCTCTATTTCCCACATTAGCGAGATGCTGCCAGGAACAAAGAATAGCCCCTACATATCACTTAAAGAGTTATTATCTTTTGTAATCATTCAAAATCCCAGTTAATGTTTGCTTCCACCGACTACCCTTAGATTTCAGTAACAGCTCAGCATCACAGATAGAAAACATAACATGTTGCTCAGTCATCAGTGGAGGTGCATATATGTTGATGTGGTTAGATACTACATGTAAGTTACCACTGACATACAGTGTGAACTTGTGAAAGCAGTAGCTTGTGTATGTTCTAATTTTCTTTTGATAGAGGGGATAGTAGAAGCACGTATTTGTATAATGTCTCTTGCAGCTTCAAGACTGTTCTATAATGAGCAGGGGAATTATTGACTCCTTTGGAGCAAGACATTCCATGACAAGATTGTGTTTCTTTTTATCCACAGACAATGATATAGCCTTACTGAAAGTAACTTTTTTCTCATGGTGTAACCACGTACAGGCACAGAAAAAAGTGGAAGAGAGAACAGAGAGGGGTGATCTGATTATAAACTTTAAAGTGTTTAAAAGAGATTGTCGAAGAGGACATTGGACAGAGCTTTGAGAAATTTAGGGATAGAGGAACCAGAAGCCATAACATGAAATTAGGATGGTGAATGATTGAAACAGATTGACCGAGGACATAGTTAATGCAGACAACATACGTAAATTCAGGAGGTTTTATGAGAGTAAAGAACGTTCGAGAGATGGAGCCCCACAATTTTAAAACTCCCTCCCCATACTGTACAAGTAGGTAATTACATATGCCTAATGATTACAGCCAATAAGTTTTTGAAATAGATCAGTGACATGGGCAGTGAAGAGATCTTTAAGAAATAGAGCAACCAAAGGACTTGCCTTGAAATATAGCAAGAAACTTAATGTAAACAACTCTGTTTATAGTTTGAATGGTGGACGAATGGAATAGAATGACTGCATGGTTAATGCTGACAACACACAAGCATTTAAGAAGTTGTA
>JAUUDZ010020279.1:0-11295 GCA_032361705.1 Panulirus versicolor | reverse complement strand
TATTGGGAAAGACATGAGAGGGTGGAGAGTTCCAAAGTTTTGAGGTGTACACAAAGAAACAGTCAACAAAACAGCCCACCCTTGAGTTGCTAATGGCCACATCGTAATCATGTGATGCAACAGTTTGCCAAGTACTGCATGTCTAGATAATGGTGGAGACACACAGTCAATTCCTCGGCACAAAAAGCAAAGCAATACCTAAAGAAAAGGAAAACTGAACCATAATTGCATCGTAAGGAAGCAGGGCAAGTTTTGAAGTTAGTTTGGGAGAATTTATAACTCAGACTGCTTTCAGTTCAACCCCTTCAAGTAAAGATGCAGAGCTTGAACCACTCCACATGTGACAGGAGGGCTTCATACAAGGTTGGATCAATCCTTGGCATAAACAAATGTTTGGAAAAAATTTCGACATCCAAACAGGACTCTCAGTTTCTTAAAGACAGACTTAGATATTCCCAAAATGTGGGGTTTCATGATAGAGTGGATGTACAGTAATAACTAATGTGTTTGTTGAGCCAAGAGGTGGAATCACAGAATCATCAAGGGACAGAGGAAAGTTATGAGGAATTTTCAATAGACTGGTAGAAACTAGGTCTTGATGAATTAAACTTAACCAAATTTTGTCTATCCACTGAGATATCCCATCCAAGTCTGAGTTTACTGAGGAAGTTGTGTTGAGAGAAGATGCAGGTCAAATGAGAGATGGAGCAGAATTGAAGGATGTGGAGGAATGTAGTGATGAGTCATCAACGTATGAATGCATTTGGTTATCTTATTTGTGGAAGAAAGAGAATAAATAGGAGAAAAAATGTAGGAGACAGGACAGAACCTTGAGGGGCACTGCTGTTGAAGAAAGAAGAGGTTAATTCAACAACCCCAAAGATAGTTACCAGAGAGGAAGCTAGATATGAAAAAGCAAAGTGAGGGAAGGAAGCCAAAAGAGAGGAGCTTAGAGATGAAACCCTGATGCCACACCCTGTCAAAATATTTGGATATGTCAAGGGCAACAACATATGATTCCCCAAAATTTTTCAGGGATAATGACCAGTGGATTTTACCCTACAGAAGCCATCCTAGTGATCAGAATGAAGACTATAAAATTCAAGATATCTGAGATATGGGATTTCAGGAGGGATTCAAAGGCTTTGGAAATGGTAGGTGTCAAAGCAACAGGACGATAGATAGAGGGGTTAGAATGGTCATCCTTCTTAAGAGTGGCATGTACCAATGCAAGCTTCCAAGATGAAGGTAAAGTTCAAGTTTTTAAACATAAATGGGACAGACAAGTAAAGTAAGCACAGGAACAATTTCAGAGGCATACTCTTTCAGTGCATAGGGTTGGATGTCATCAGGACCAAAACTTTGCCAGTGTCTACAGAGAGAAGTGCTTTTCAGACACTTCAAAAACAGATTATGGGAAACAGCACATGATTGGCAAAAGAAGAATCAAGGAGTGAAGGAATGTTAGTCATCCATGGTAGAGTTAGAGATGACACCTAACCTAACCAAAGAGCTGCTTTGTCTATGGGAGAGACAGCAAAAGTACCATCAGTATGGAAAAGTAAAGGAAAGGTAGAGTGACAAAAGCTTAGTGATATCCTTAGTTAAAGACCACACAGACCTATTAGTTGATGACAAGGAAAGGTTATAGGACTTCCTTTGAATAAAGGAACACTTTGCCTCATGTAAAACATACTTGCAATGATTACAGGCAGTGATAAATGAAGAATGGGCGCCGGAGGAAGGAGAGTTTTTGCAAGCCCGATGTGCCTGATCACTTGCTTGAATGGCCATATAACTTACCAGGTAGACTCAACAAACTTTTACCACTGTAATCTGAAAACTCATCTCTGTCCCCCTTGCCATTATACAATGGCACTGTACATACATTCCGCCAATCCTAAGGCAGCTCACCATGATCCATATATATACAATGAAAATCCTAACCAACCGATCAACAACAAAGTCATCCCCTTTCTCAAGAAGTTCATATGCAGTACCATCTACTCCAGCCACCTTGCCACATTTCAACTTAGACTAGGATTTCATTACCTCTTCTTTGTTCACCGAACCACTTTCCATGATTTTCTCACTTTGCAAACATCCCTGACCTAAAGACCCTATGTCTGCCACCTCATCATCAAATGTACTTAACAATCCCTCAAAATATTTACTTCATCTCTTCCTTACCTCATAGCTGCCTGTTACCACTTCCCCAGTCACCACTTTTCTTGCTTTTTTTCTCACTCTTAGCCTCCTTCCAAAATATCTTATTCCCCTTGAAGTTTACTGATATTTGCTCATCCCTGCTCTCATTTGCCCTATTTTCAACTCCTTAACCATCCTCTTGATCTCTTGCCAATTTCTCTTTTACATCTCTCAATTATCTGCATGCCTTCCCTGTAAGTACCACCTGTACACCCCTCATCTCTCTTTCATTAACATCTTTATTTCATCATCCCTCCACTCGCTAACCTCTGTCACCTACCCACCTCCCACATACTTCTCTTGCACATACCAGTGCTGCTTCCCCAAACATCTTCCATTCTTCACCTACTCTCCTTGCATTGTTTACTCTCACCTTTTGCCATTCTACACTCAATCTCTCCTAGCAATTTTTCACACACTTCTTTTCCAAGCTCACTTTTTTCTTTTTTTTATGTTTGAGTCCAGTCACCGACAGAAGTCCACATCAAGCCCAGGGCCTTAATTGAAATATACAAAGGTTAATAAAAGTGAAAAAGAACAGAAAAGGCAAAATATTTACCCAATTTGGAAAGAAGTGAAAAATCTAATATGCAAGGTTGTAGTTATTGGGAAAGCCATGAAAGGGTGGAGTTCCAAAGTTTTGAGGTGTAGGGAAAGAAACAATTCCTTAAATTTCACCATCCTCTTCTCATGCTTTCCCAAAAAACCCCACATATCTTCACCCTTGCCTCCGCCAGGAAATTTTCAGAAATCTTACCCACTGCCATTCTCAACACAGTCACGTGTTGCAGGCCTATCAATGATCATGTAATTCCCCAATGCCCTTTTACATTCCTACTCACCCATGTATATTCATATAGTATGTCCCTGTTTTCAAACTGGATTTTCCTAAACAGCAATTCTTTTTCAGCTCACAACTCTGTAAGCTGTGCACCATTTCCATTATCTATTCATGTTTATTTACAATTAACTCTGGACTTCTTTCTAAGAAAGAGACCTGGTGTTACCCAGGACCTCTTTCCAGTGGCTGCTGCAATCTATGGATGTACTTCTTCCAATAGCAGTGAAATATGGACTACTCTGGAGTGACAAGTTCTTTCACAAGACTGTAATCCCAATGATACAGCCCTGGTGTAATCACATACATAAAGAGTCTGATTATGTAGTATGAAATACACGATATTCCAATGAATAGAAAGCACAGTGTGATATGTGAATCACTGTAAAGAGTATTTCTGTACAGTGTAATGAATATCTTTGTACACTGTAAGGGGTATTTTTGTACACTATAACTTATAAGAGTATTTCTGTACAGTGTAATGAATATCTTTGTACACTGTAAGGGGTATTTTTGTACACTATAACTTATAAGATAGTGTTTGATGTTTACAATACAAATTACAGCAAGTTATATATCTTAATCACAGACTGAATTATCACAACAATTTTGTTCATGTATGGATTTCTTATATGTCGGTATCACTCTCAAATGTTGAAAATAAAGTTATTACCGTGTATTTCATGGAGAGATTTACTTTTGCTAAAAAAGTGCTGCACAGACTCTAGTTTGGGAGTTATGTCAGACAGGCTACTCCTTTATGGGCAAAGATGGTCCTCATTTATTCAACAGTGTTGATGTGGGTTGTTTCATTCATAAACACTCACTGTAGGAGGAAACCTGTTACTGACCACCAGGCTGGATGATTACAGGAGTTAGAGGTGAATTTACTGATCTGTTCTTTTGTTTAAACAGTATCTATCACACAACTGTATGTATACATACTAGTTACCTGAGTTAGGGAATCCTGTCTTTATTTTGATAAAGATGTCTGGTAAATAATAATTTGGATTGTTTGCCCAAGATGTTAAAATGAGCATTGTTTCTTCAGGTTTCATTGTCACAAATAAACTAAGCAATAAAGACTGATGTGTGTTATCATCCTAAAAACTGGTCTACGACAACAATCTCTGCAATAATTGATTTCCAGGCAGCACACTTTCTTTTTTCCAATCTTCCATTTTTATTTCCAGCCAAAGGTAACAATGTTCTAACAACTTCATTGTAGGTTTCACAGAACCTTCCATAATAATGATCGATCTAATGGCTACAGAACTGCAACCCCTAATTCATGCTTTCAAAGAAAAATTTAGCTCTGTGTAGTTTCTCTCTGAGTCTAATCTACTGTCACACAGTACACTAGCAACCACTAATATCCCAAGTGCTGTGGACAACAGAAGCTCAGCAATAAAATTTCCCCTTCAGGAACCAGTATTAAAAGGACTTTCCCAGGGAAGACATCATCAAAATCGGTTCCCCTAGTGTACTGTTAGTACAGTTGACTAGTTGGGGCATGGCATCTTAGGTTTATGCCTTCCCAAATAATGACACAGGATTAAAGTAAGATTTTAAGTAAAAGCTGAGCAGTACACCAGCAACTAGGGTACTGTGTACTGGAGGCAATCCAACCCTATTCAAGGTTTCACAATGGACACATCCAATAAAGCTCAAAAAAAAGACTCCCTCCACATAGAAACCCTTTGACTGGGTTCCCCAAGAGTAGATTTGTCAAACAGGTAACACAAGTATCTGAGCCTCTTGGAGGTGCATGAAGGGTCTCTGGGATATACTCTTAATTCAACATCTTGCTTTTGCACTCTTGTCTGCTCCTAAATGGACAAAATGCTTCAGTTAATATCCAAACAGGGTTTAGAGCGATATGAATCATTATGAAGTGGTTGCCAAAAGTGGCTCATGAAATCATTATCCCATTTCCCTGGTACTGGCTGGAAATTAATGTAGCTTCTTCAGCTTACAATAAGACTGAAGCTCTGATAGTCTTAAAACTACATTATCACCAGACATTACCATTGGATAAGCTGAAAATTGACTCATTATGCTTATTTAGCAACAAATAGCAGTGTTTTTAACAGATGTGGTTTTATACAGAATAAAGCTCTCCTTTTTTTTACTGAGTGACATTTTTTATGTGGAAGATGCACAGACAGAGACAAATTTCATCAAGAATTGCAAGAACCAAAAAAGTTAGACAACTCTGTCCTACAGTATCATTTGTACAGTTGTCAGGGTATGGGGCCTTAGATCTGGGGGTCTGTCTTCAATACCAATGACATAGCATTATGAGACAATCTCAACTTCAGTAAAAGTTGAGCAAAACACCGCTTAACAACCAGAGTTCTTTTCACTAATGATAAAGCTCTATTGGTTCCATAAAATAAGAATAATAAGATATGCATGGGATAGTTCTGAGATGTACTCTGACTGTTTCTCAAGGGCATCATCAGTATACCAGTTGAGGAATGGTAGGTAGCAGTTGGTAGGCAGCCACTAAACAGGGAGGTATATCATCTGTACTACCAGCTTGGGTACTGGGAGGGTTGGTGATGACTGTGTAGTAAGCCAGCACTTCAGTGGTTGTCAAGATGCAATCCTTTGACCCAGGAAGCTGTTTTCTTTCTGTGTAACCCACAAGTGGATTGCTGGTATTCTGTACATAAACATACAATCTCTCCATGTCACATATAGCTCTGGAGAACACTTAATTTACACAACTCATTCTCAACAACTCTAGATTTTCCTATGGCAAGCAAAGTGGCTAGAGCAATAGACAGTAGTATGTAGGAACATTTATGTAGTAGCATTAAGCAGAAACATTAGATCGTAGTAGAAGATAGAAGCATTAGCTGGGATCATTCAGTAGAAGTAGTACGTTGTAACATCAAGCAGGAATATCAGGTAAGAGTTTCTGAAAACACTACACTAGAGTTGCCTTCTATAAAAAACTAAATAACTGGAGTCAGCTGATGGATCAACTAGCTTAAAAGTTAATCACTTACTGGTTAAACTAATGTCCCAGAGATTTAAACACAATTTGGTATCAACCCCATGAAAAATATTCATGCCTTGAGTGTGACTTAATGTTCCTGGGTTCATACAACACACCTCACAACAAAATATCTAAAAAAAATCACATCAAATATGCCATTAATGACATAATCATTTTATGAGAAAATAATAAAAAGAAATATAAAATAATGCAAAAAGTAGTGGGAATGCTGATCTATCATCCACATAATGAATGTCTATGGTGACTGTCATGTGAAGCAACTGGCAATGGTAATGTCTCCAAATGAACTCATTCTCAAAAGACAATCAAGTGTTAACAACTCATGTTAAGAAATCCAAATAAAAGAAAATAATGCAGACCTCACAACTTTGAGGACCAGAAGTGAAGATAAAGACACCATTAACAGAAAAACATAATAATTGACAGATCTACATTGCACTAGTTGAAACAAGTGAATTACGGTGGTAGTTGGCTGTGTTGTACTAACTAACCCGTGCATCAAGTCATAATACACCTCAGTGGGTAAATATATGACTGGCTGTCCCTAAAAAGTCATATCTATTAGCCTTATTACCCATTATTGTGGTCCAACAGGGAGAATCCTCATGGATACACCCTAGTTTGAGATAAGCCAGTGCTTTAAATTCCACTAGAAGATGCCCTCTCAGATGCTCAAAGGGCTTCTTTGTTGGTCAGTAATTGAGAAGAAATACCAAACTATAATGCAAATATAATGAGAGCCAGAAGAATTCTCATAATCATGAAACTTCTTTACAAGAAATAACATGGAATGGTTGCCTTTTCCCAAATCAATGCCAAGCTAATATTATGATTAACTTGAAAGTAATTACTGATCATTCACACTGACATACAAACCATACCTACAGATGAGATCAAACTGAAAAACATTGTACATGAAAAAAATTACTGCATATGCAATATTAACCTGGGTATGTTGTCAAGATACTAAAACATATCCTCACCTCTCCTTAAAGCATTCTGGGCATCATTCGTCATAGCATCGGCCTCATCTAAGATGACCAGCTTGAAACCAGCTTTGAATATGGTGCGAGTGCTAGCAAAGCTAAGGATCTGTTGCCGCACCACACCAATTCCACGATCATCTGAGGCATTCAGTTCTAACACCTGCAGAGATCATTCTATATCAAAACTTACAGTGATGGGTAATCATCACCTGGGTTTCCCTTCTTGCAAGAGAAAAACATGATTCCCAAAAGTTAAAAAAATGAAAATCTGATATCCTGATTTACACAACTAAAATTGTGATAAAATAATTTGTATGTGCTAAGCTAGACCTTAGAAGCCTTAATAAAATCCACCATGCAGTACCTGAGTTATGGCAAAGGAGCAAGGAACTACTTCATCAAAAATTCAAACCTATCCAATCCAGAAACTTCAAAAATCCTGAAAATTTTGTAAAGCTAAAGATTTTGTTGTAATGCAACACTTCTACCATTCTTATTAAATTTAAAAGGACTGAGATGTTGTGCATATACCTAAAATGATGAAAATCCTGCAAAGTATCCTATCATACTAGTGTCGTCCTAGAACAGACTTACTTGATGAAATGCATTTTACATTTTCATATTTTTCTAAATGTACTCACACATCTAGAATGTAGTAATGTCTATGTTTTTATATTTTTGTACATGTAATCAGGAATCTAGAATATTTTAACAATGTCTAAGCCTCCAGAATTCTGGATTTCTTTTGTTTACCTGTATCATCTCCACATGCAGCAGTGACTTTTATCTTAGAACTTTAAACTTAAAATGAGGTTTCCTTACACTAAGGGTATACCACATGCTAGGTCTTAACGAATTTCATCCAATAAACCTGTTTTCAATGAGAACGCAAACAGCTACAAATAAGGTGAAGACCCTGATCTTTGGCTTCGAACTCATATCAAAAGAAATATTCTTTTCCTAAAGTGAAATATAAAAAAGAAATCTTCCTTTCCCAAAGTGAAATATAAAAAAGAAATCTTTTCCCAAAGTGAAATATACATGCCAAGTCTTAATGATATAAATGCTGCGCAAATAAAGTTAATGTGTGGAAATGAAATTATCTACATGTGTGCCACAGACCTATTGACTTGGAAATTAACTGGGACTTTTCTTTACAAAGACAAACATTATGGTTGAAGTACTCCCCAGTAAACTTAAGATGCTAGGCATAAGTGTAATCATCTCTTAAATCAACTCAAAGTGCATCAATGACCTAATTCATTAACTTTCTGACCCAAATACCAACACCCCTCCTTTGTTTTTCTCTAAAGTATTCATACCGAATTATTATAAAACTGCTTGATGGATTCTGCAATGAAACTAGGAAATGAATTCAAAATGCAGCAGTGACCTTGATATCTGATCAATGCCCCTTTGTTTTTCTCCAAACCAGATTTGAACTTTTGACCCAAAACTTAAGGGCATTATTTTTTTCCTCTAAATTATCTTCATACCAAACTCTAATACAACTGGGCAGTAGTTTTTGAAGTTATCCTCTGGAAACTATATTGTGGACACATAAATGGGCGAAAAGAAAAGGCCATTACTGTTAGGCAGTTGAAAACTTTGCAGAGTGCTAATAATCATGGTCTGGGAGATATGGTGAGTGGCAGCATTTTCTTAACTGTATCAAGTCATCACAGCCAGCCAGACAGTGTAGTCACTAACATCCTTTGTATCAGATAGGAATGTCATCATGAATTTTTGAACATAATGTACAGTTACCTGTGACCTCAATAAAAGAGGAAGAAAACTGCACTATGGTGGTGGAAGAAATGATGAAAGGTGTTACAGCAGAGAGATGACAAACCAGGAAATCTAAAAGGTTGTAATGGCAAAGGTGGTGGTACTAATGACAGCAAATGGGTCCTGCTAAAACTAAACTGTGAATGGATGATTGAAGAGACGAACAGAAAGACCAATTACTATAAGGCACGTCATAACATTCATTTTATAGGGCCTAACAAAAATTGGAAGCTGAAAAATATATGCTTTAAAGGGATTTCCTGTTTTTAACTTTTTCTGATGCTATCTAAGTGTACAAAATTGTCTAGAGAGCTACAACATTGCATTCAAAATCTAACCTACCATAGAATTAAACTCCTTGGGATTATAAAGCTTGCGAGCACATGCTAGGATGGTAGAAGTCTTGCCGGTTCCTGGTGGACCATAGAAGAGCAAGTGTGGCAAGTGATCCTCATCAATGAACCTTTTAACTGTGGAAAAATATGTAATACATAAGCAATGACTACAATATGAGACATGCTATGTTATCAATCTGAAGAACTTCATAGTCTAGAAAAACCAATATTAGACAAGTTATGTTAACAGCAAATCCAAGGATTGAAACTAACATTATATGATTCTACATTTAGCATGCTAAGTTGTTACAAAAACAGAAACTAACTTCTTGGAAGCAGGACAGATCATTAAAATTTTCCATGTGTCTCAAATCTATTGAAGTAACATGCCAGTACAATTCTGTAACTTCAGTGTTTCAAAAACAACAATCTTAAGCACTCACTTGTGGCAATGATGTCCTCATGTGAGATCAGGTCTTGAAGAGTCTGGGGTCGGTATTTCTCCACCCTGTTAAATCACATGCCAGAGTAGTTAAAAGTTTTCTAATGCACAAACTTACATGTTTCAAAATCATTGATATTCTAAATGGAAAGCTAACTGTAGGCAAAACAAAACTGTTATCTATGAAAGCTGTCTTCAGAGCTATAAAAATGATTTATGCACATTTACTAATCAGTTCAGTACACTTCAATGAAATGATAAGGCCTTGCATATCTACAGAAATTTTCACCTATCCTTTTCTCTGGTCCAAAGCTTCTACTGCTACTTTAAATCTAATATAATTGTAATCCATATATCACTGCAACTCCTCCATCACAAAGCATGATTTATTCACGATGGTTTCATGTAGATGTGCAACAGAAAGGTTCCCTTTAATACCAGGATGTCTATAAACATATGAGGTCTGCACCAAAAACAACCCCAGCATTACTAGTCTGATGCACCAAAATGTCCTTCATTAATGAAATCTTTAAGTAAAGAAAAGTTGTGGTAAAAATAGGATAGGAAATAAATTCAGGAACAATAACCAGAAAAGATCACACCCATCTGAGTACCATTCATTGTTAATCTTGTGGCTGTAATTCATTATATTATTATCATTATCATCATCATTATTATCATAATATTTGACTGCTGTCTCCCGCATCAGCGAAGTAATGCCAGGAAACAGATGAAGAATGGCCCATCCACTCATAAACACATATATATACATAAATGCCCATACATGCACATATACATACAGACACATACATATATACACATATACACATTCATAATTGCTTGGCTTCATTCATTCCTGGCACTACACTGCCCCACAGGAAACAGCATCGCTACCCCCTGCATCAGCAAGATAGTGCCAGGAAAACACAAAAAGGCCACATTCGTTCACACTCAGTCTCTATCTATCATGTGTAACGCACCAAACCACAGCTCCCTATCCACATCAGGGCCCCACAGATCTTTCCATGGTTTACCCCAGACGCTTCACATGCCCTGGTTCAGTCCATTGACAGCATGTCGACACTGGTATACCGCATCATTCCAATTCACACTATTCCTTGCATGCCTCTCACCCTCCCATATCTTCAGGCCCCAATCGCTCAAAATCTTTTTCACTCAATCCTTCCAACTCTAATTTGATCTGCTTCTCCTTACTGCCTCAACCTCTGACACATTTATATCCTTTTTGTCAATCTCTCCTCACTCATTCTCTCCATATATCCAAAACTACTTCAACACACCTGCTTCTGCTCTCTCAACCAGACTCTTTTTATTTCCACACATCTCTCTTACCCTTTCATTACTTACTCGATCAAACCACCTCACGCTACATATTGTCTTCAAGCATCTCATTTCCAACACATCCACCCTCCTCCGTACAACCCTATCTATGGGTTGTGCTTTGCAACCATATAAAATTGTTGGAACCACTATTCCTTCAAACATACCATTTTTGCTCTCTGATATAAAGTTCTCTCCTTCCATACATTCTTCACTGCTCCTAGAACCTTCGGCCCCTCCCCCACCTGTGACTCACTTCTGCTTTCATTCGCTGCTAAGTCCACTCCCAGAGATCTAAAACACTTCACTTCCTCCCATTTTTTTCCATT
>JAUUDZ010020268.1:0-10929 GCA_032361705.1 Panulirus versicolor | reverse complement strand
TTAGCGCGCATAGAGTGTTGGCGGGCAAAAATGGCCTCGGATGCGCTCTGTCACTTTATTCTCCTTACATATCAGGTTAGCGCGCACAGAGTGCCGGAGCGCAAAAATGTCACCAGAAACGCTCCGTAAATTTGCGCTCCATACCTCTCAGATGAGTAGGTACAGAAGGTCGGAGGGCAAAAGTGCCACCAGAAGCTCTCCGTAAATTTGCGCTCCTTACCTACCAGGTTAGGGCGCACAGAGTGTCGGAGCTCAAAAATGCGTCCGGTAGTGCTCCGTAAATTTCCGGTACTTACCTCTCACGTTAGTGTGCAGAGAGTGTCGGAGGGTAAAAATGTGCTAGGATGTGCTCGGTCACTTTCCGCTCCTTACCTCTCAGGTTAGCGCGCACAGAATGTCGGAGCGCCCAAATGCCACCAGAATCGCTCCGTAAATTTACGCTCCTTTCCTGAGGTTAGCGCATACAGAGTGTTGTAGTGAAAAAATGCCATCAGAAGCGCTCCGTAAATTTGCGCTCCTTACCTCTCAGGTTAGCGCACACAGAGTGTCGGAGGTCAAAAATGCGACCGGAAGCGCCAAATAAATTTGCGCTCCTTACCTCCCAGGTTAGCGCGGACAGAGTGTCGGAGGGCAAAAATTGCCTCGCATGCCCTCTGTCACTTTCCGCTCGTTAAATCTCAGGTTATCGCTCACTGAATGTAAATTTTCAATCCTTACCTCTCAGGTTAGCGCGCACAGAGTGTCGCAGAGCAAAAATGCCACCAGGCGTGCTCCGTAGATTTAAGCTACTTACCTCTCAGTCTAGCGCGCACATAGAGTCGGAGGGCAAAAATGCCACTAGAAGTGCTCCGTAAATTTGCGTTCCTTACCTCTCAGGTTAGCGCGCACAGAGTGTCTGAGGGCAAAAATTGCCTCGGATGCGTTGCGTCACTTTCCGCTCCTTATCTCTCAGGTTAGCGGGTAAAGAGTATCGGAGGTCAAAAATGCGACCGAAAGGTATCCGTAAATTTGCATTCCTTACCTCTCAGGTTAGTCCGAACAGAATCTCGGAGGTCGATAATAGCCTCGGACGCGCTGTGTCACTCTCCGCTCCTTACTTCTCAGCTTAGTGCGCAAAGAGTGTCGAAGCGCAAAATGCCATCAGAAGCGCTCCGTAAATTTGAGCTCCTTACCTCTCAAGTTAGCGCGCACAGAGTGACGGAGCTCAAAAATGTGACCGGAAACGCTTCTTAATTTTGCGCTCCTTACCTCTAAGGTAAGCGCGCACAGAGTGTCGGAGGGCATAAATGGCCTCGGATGCCCTCGGTTACTTCCCGCTCTTTACCTCTCAGGTTAGGGCGCACAGAGGTTCGGAGGGGAAAGGTCCACCAGAAACGCTCCGTAAATTTGCGCTCCTTACATCCCAGGTTAGGGCGCACAGAGTGTCGGAGCTCAAAAGTGCGTCCGGTAGGGCTCCGTAAATTCGCTGTACTTACCTCTCACGTGAGTGCGGAGAGAGTGTCGGAGGTTAAAAATGGGCTCGGATGTGCTCGGTTACTTTCCACTTTTTACCTCTCAGGTTAGCGCGCACAGAATGTCGGAGCGCAAAAATGCCACCAGAAGCGCTCCGTAAATTTGCGCTCCTTACCTCTCAGGTTAGCGCATACAGAGTGTTGTAGTGAAAAAAGGCCCCCAGAAGCGCTCAGTAAATTTGCGCTTCTTACCTCTCAGGTTAGCGCGCACAGAGTATTGTAGGGCAAAAATGGCCTCAGATGCGCTCCGTCACTTTCCGGTCCTTACCTCTCAGGTTAGCGCGCACAAGATGTCGGAGGGTAAAAGCGCAACTAGAAGCGCTTCGTAAATTTGCGCTCCTTACCTCTCAAGTTAGCTCGCACAAAGTGTCGAAGCTCAAACATGCGCCCGGAAGCGCTCTGAGAATTTGTACTCCTTAACTGTCGGGTTATCGCGCATAGAGTGTAAGAGGGCAAAAATGGCCTTGGATACGATTCGTCACTTTCCGCTCCTTACCTCTCAGGTTAGCGCGCACAGAGTGTGGGAGAGCAAAAATGCTACCAGAAGCGCTCCGTAAATTTGGGCTCCTTCCCTCGCAGGTTAGTGCACACAGAGTGTCGGAGCTCAAAAATGCGATCGTAGGCGCAGCGTAAATGTGCGCTCCTTACCTCTCACGTTAGCGCGCACACAGTGTCGGAGGCCAAAAATGGCCTCGGACGCGCTCCGTCACTTTCCTCTCCTTACCTCTCAGGTTAGCGCGCAAAGAGTGTCGGAGCGGAAAAATGTCATCAGAATCGCTCCGTAAATTTGCACTCCTTACCTCTCAGGTCAGCGCGCAAAGAGTGTCGGAGCGGAGAAATGTCACCAGAATCGCTCCGTAAATTTGCACTCCTTATGTCTCAGGTTAGCACGCACAGATTGTTTGAGCGGAAAAATACCACCAGAAGCGCTCCTTAAATTTGCGCTCCTTTCCTCTGAGGTTATCGGGCACAGAGTGCTGGAGCGCAAAAATGCCACCAGAAGCGCTCTGAAAATTTGCCTTCCTTACCTCAAAGGTTAGCGAGCACAGAGTGTCGGAGCTCAAAAATGCGCTTCATACCTCTCAGGATACCGGGCACAGAGAGTCGGAGCGCATAAATGCCCCTAATAGCGCTCCGTATATTTGCGCCCCATGCCTCTCAGGTTAGCGGCTACAGAATGTTGGAGGGCAAAAATGTTGGAGGGAAAAAATGCCACTAGAAGTGCTCCGTAAATTTGCGCTCTTTACCTCTCATTTTAGGGCGCACAGAGTGTCGGAGGGCAAAAATGGCCCTGGATGCGCTGCGTCACTTTTCGCTCCTTACCTCTCAGGTTAGCGGGCACAGAGTGTCGAAGGGCAAAAATGGTCTCGGATGCGCTCTGTCACTTTACGCTCCTTAAATCTCAGGTTAGCGCGCACGGAGTGTAGTAGTGCAAAAATGTCACGAGAAGCACTCCGTAAATTTGCAATCCTTACCTCTCAGGTTAGGGCGCACAGAGTGTTTAAGCGCAAAAATGCCACCAGAAGTGCTAAGTAAATTTGCGCTTCTTACCTCTCAGGTTAGCGGGCACAGAGTGTCGAAGCGCAAAAATGCCACCAGGAGCGCTCCGTAGATTGGCGTTCATTACCTCTCAGGTTAGTGCGCACAGAGTGTCGGAGGTCAGAAATGCGAACGGAAGCGATAAGTGAATTTGCTCTCCTTACCTCCCAGGTTAGCGCGCACAGTGTCGGAGGGCAAAAATAGCCTCGGATGCGATCTGTCACTTTCCGCTCCTTAAATCTCAGGTTAGCGTGCATGGAGTGTAGGACAGCAAAAATGTCACGAGAAGCGCTTCGTAAATTTGAAATCCTTACCTCTCAGGTTAGCGCGCATAGAGTGTTTGAGCGCAAAAATGCCACCAGAAGTGCTCCGTAAATTTGCGTTTCTTACCTCTCAGGTTAGGGAGCACAGAGTGTCGGAGAGCACAAAATGCCACCATGAGCGCTCCTTAGATTTCCGCTCCTTACCTCTCAGGTTAGCGCGCACAGAGTGTCGAAGGGCAAAAATGCCACTAGAAGTGCTCCGCAAATTTGCGCTCCTTACCTCTCAGGTTAGCGCGCACAGAGTGTCGTAGTGGAAAAATGGCCTCGGATGGGCTGCGTCACTTTCCGCTTCTTACCTCTGTGGTTAGCGAGTATAGAGTGTCGGAGATCAAAAATGCGACCGAAAGGGATCCGTAAATTTGCCGACCTTACCTCTCAGGTTAGTCCAAACAGTATCGGAGGTCGATAATAGTATCGGACGCGCTGTGTCACTTTCCACTCCTTACCTCTGAGGTTAGTGCGCACAGAGTGTCGGAGCACAAAATGCCATCAGAGGCGCTCCGCAAATTTGAGCTCATTACCTATCAGGTTGGCGCGCACAAAGTGACGGAGCTCAAAAATGTGACCGGAAACGCTCCGTAATTTTGCGCTCCTTATTTCTAAGGTAAGCACGCACAAAGGGTCGGAGGGCAAAAATGGCCTCGGATGCTCTAGGTCACTCACCGCTCCTTATGTCTCAGGTTAGCGCTCACAGAGTGTCGGAGGGGAAAAATCGCCTCGGATGCGCTCCGTCACTTCCCGCTCCTTACCTCTCAGGTTAGTCACGCACAGAGTGTCGGAGGGGAAAAGTGCCACCAGAAGCGCTCCGTATATTTGAGCTCCTTACCTCCCAGGTTAGGGCGCACAGAGTGTCGGAGCTCAAAAATGCGTCCGATAGCGCTCCGTAACTTTGCGGTACTTACCTCTCACGTTAATGCGCAGAAAGTGTCGGAGGGTAAAATGGGCTGGGATGTGCTCGGTCACTTTCCGCTTCTTACATTTCAGGTTAGCGCGCACAGAATGTCGGAGCGCAAAATGGCCACCAGAAGCGCTCCGTAAATATGCGCTCCCTACATATGAGGTTAGCGCATACAGAGTGTTGTAGCGAAAAAATGCCACCAGAAGTGCTCAGTAAATTTGCGCTTCTTACCTCTCAGGTTAGCGCGCACAGAGTGTCGGAGGTCAGAAATGCGACCGAAAGCGCTAAGTAAATTTGCGTTCCTTACCTCCCAGGTTAGGGCGCACAGAGTGTCGGAGGGCAAAAATGGCCTCAGATGCGCTCCGTCACTTTCCGGTCCTTACCTCTCAGGTTAGCGCGCACAAGATGTCGGAGGGTAAAAGCGCAACTAGAAGCGCTTCGTAAATTTGCGCTCCTTACCTCTCAAGTTAGCTCGCACAAAGTGTCGAAGCTCAAACATGCGCCCGGAAGCGCTCTGAGAATTTGTACTCCTTAACTGTCGGGTTATCGCGCATAGAGTGTAAGAGGGCAAAAATGGCCTTGGATACGATTCGTCACTTTCCGCTCCTTACCTCTCAGGTTAGCGCGCACAGAGTGTGGGAGAGCAAAAATGCTACCAGAAGCGCTCCGTAAATTTGGGCTCCTTCCCTCGCAGGTTAGTGCACACAGAGTGTCGGAGCTCAAAAATGCGATCGTAGGCGCAGCGTAAATGTGCGCTCCTTACCTCTCACGTTAGCGCGCACACAGTGTCGGAGGCCAAAAATGGCCTCGGACGCGCTCCGTCACTTTCCTCTCCTTACCTCTCAGGTTAGCGCGCAAAGAGTGTCGGAGCGGAAAAATGTCATCAGAATCGCTCCGTAAATTTGCACTCCTTACCTCTCAGGTCAGCGCGCAAAGAGTGTCGGAGCGGAGAAATGTCACCAGAATCGCTCCGTAAATTTGCACTCCTTATGTCTCAGGTTAGCACGCACAGATTGTTTGAGCGGAAAAATACCACCAGAAGCGCTCCTTAAATTTGCGCTCCTTTCCTCTGAGGTTATCGGGCACAGAGTGCTGGAGCGCAAAAATGCCACCAGAAGCGCTCTGAAAATTTGCCTTCCTTACCTCAAAGGTTAGCGAGCACAGAGTGTCGGAGCTCAAAAATGCGCTTCATACCTCTCAGGATACCGGGCACAGAGAGTCGGAGCGCATAAATGCCCCTAATAGCGCTCCGTATATTTGCGCCCCATGCCTCTCAGGTTAGCGGCTACAGAATGTTGGAGGGCAAAAATGTTGGAGGGAAAAAATGCCACTAGAAGTGCTCCGTAAATTTGCGCTCTTTACCTCTCATTTTAGGGCGCACAGAGTGTCGGAGGGCAAAAATGGCCCTGGATGCGCTGCGTCACTTTTCGCTCCTTACCTCTCAGGTTAGCGGGCACAGAGTGTCGAAGGGCAAAAATGGTCTCGGATGCGCTCTGTCACTTTACGCTCCTTAAATCTCAGGTTAGCGCGCACGGAGTGTAGTAGTGCAAAAATGTCACGAGAAGCACTCCGTAAATTTGCAATCCTTACCTCTCAGGTTAGGGCGCACAGAGTGTTTAAGCGCAAAAATGCCACCAGAAGTGCTAAGTAAATTTGCGCTTCTTACCTCTCAGGTTAGCGGGCACAGAGTGTCGAAGCGCAAAAATGCCACCAGGAGCGCTCCGTAGATTGGCGTTCATTACCTCTCAGGTTAGTGCGCACAGAGTGTCGGAGGTCAGAAATGCGAACGGAAGCGATAAGTGAATTTGCTCTCCTTACCTCCCAGGTTAGCGCGCACAGTGTCGGAGGGCAAAAATAGCCTCGGATGCGATCTGTCACTTTCCGCTCCTTAAATCTCAGGTTAGCGTGCATGGAGTGTAGGACAGCAAAAATGTCACGAGAAGCGCTTCGTAAATTTGAAATCCTTACCTCTCAGGTTAGCGCGCATAGAGTGTTTGAGCGCAAAAATGCCACCAGAAGTGCTCCGTAAATTTGCGTTTCTTACCTCTCAGGTTAGGGAGCACAGAGTGTCGGAGAGCACAAAATGCCACCATGAGCGCTCCTTAGATTTCCGCTCCTTACCTCTCAGGTTAGCGCGCACAGAGTGTCGAAGGGCAAAAATGCCACTAGAAGTGCTCCGCAAATTTGCGCTCCTTACCTCTCAGGTTAGCGCGCACAGAGTGTCGTAGTGGAAAAATGGCCTCGGATGGGCTGCGTCACTTTCCGCTTCTTACCTCTGTGGTTAGCGAGTATAGAGTGTCGGAGATCAAAAATGCGACCGAAAGGGATCCGTAAATTTGCCGACCTTACCTCTCAGGTTAGTCCAAACAGTATCGGAGGTCGATAATAGTATCGGACGCGCTGTGTCACTTTCCACTCCTTACCTCTGAGGTTAGTGCGCACAGAGTGTCGGAGCGCAAAATGCCATCAGAAGCGCTCCGCAAATTTGAGCTCATTACCTATCAGGTTAGCGCGCACAGAGTGACGGAGCTCAAAAATGTGACCGGAAACGCTCCGTAATTTTGCGCTCCTTACCTCTAAGGTAAGCGCGCACAGAGGGTCGGAGGGCAAAAATGACCTCGGATGCGCTCGGTCACTTTCCGCTCCTTATCTCTCAGTTTAGTCGCGCACAGAGTGTCGGAGGGGAAAAGTGCCACCAGAAGCGCTCCGTAAATTTGAGCTCCTTACCTCCCAGGTTAGGGCGCAGAGAGTGTCGGAGCTCAAAAATGCGACGTGTAACTCTCCGTAAATTTGCGCTCCTTACCTGTCACGTTAGCGCGCACAGAGTGTCGGAGGTCAAAAATGGGCTCGGATGTGTTTGGTCACTTTACGCTCCTTACCTCTCACATTAACGCGCACAGAATGTCGGAGCGCAAAAATGCGACGAGAAGCGCTCCGTAAATTTGCGCTCCTTGCCTCTCAGGTTAGAGCACACAGAGTGTCGTAGCGCAAAAATGCCACCAGAAGAGTTCCGTAAATTTGCCTTCCTTACCTCTCAGGTTAGAGCGCACAGAGTGTCGGAGCTCAAAAATGCGACTGAAAGCGCTAAGTAAATTTGTGCTCTTTACCTCCCACGTTAGCGCGCACAGAGTGTCGGAGGGCGACAATGACCTCAGATGCGCTGAGTCACTTTTCGCTCCTTACCTCTCAGGTTAGCGCGCACAGGATGTCGGAGGGCAAAAATGCCACCAGAAGCGCTTCGTAAATTTGCGCTCCTTACCTCTCAGGTTAGGGCGCACAGAGTGTCGGAGCTCAAAAATGCGACCGGAAGCGCTCCTTACCTGTCGGGTTAGCGCGCATAAAGTGTAGGAGGGCAAAAATGGCCTTGGATGCCCTCCTTCAGTTTCCGCTCCTTATCTCTGAGGTTAGCGCGCACAGTGTCCGAGCGCAAAATTGCCAGCAGAAGCTCTCCATAAATTTGCGCTCCTTACCTCTCAAATTAGTGCGCTCAAAGTATCGAAGCGCAAGAAATTTACCAGAAGCGCTCCATAAATTTGCGCTCCTTACCTCTCAGGTTAGCGCGCACATAGTGTCGGAGCTCAAAAATGCGACCGGAATCGCTCCGTAAATTTGCGCTCCTTACCTCGCAGGTTAACGCGCACAGAGTGTTGAAGTGCAAAAATGCAACCAGAAACGATCCGTTAAATTGGGCTCCTTACCTCGCAGATTAGTGCGCACAGAATGTTGGAGCTCAAAAATGCGACCGTATGCGCCCCGTAAATTTGCGTTCACCTCTCACGTTAGCGCGCACAGAGTGTCGGAGCGCAAAAATGCCACCAGAAGCTCTACGTAAATTTGCGCTCCATACCTTTCAGGTTAGTGCGCACAGAGTGTCGGAGGGCAAAAGTGCGATCGGAAGAACTCCGTAAATTTGCGCTCTTTACATCTTAGGTTAGCGCGCACAGAGTGTCGGAGGGCAAAAATGGCCTTGGATACGCTCGGTCACTTTCCCCTCCTTACGTCTCAGTTTAACGCGCACAGAGTGTCGGAGAACAGAAATGCCACAAGAAGCGCTCTCTAAATTTCCGCTCTTTACCTCAAAGGTTAGCGTGCACAGAGTGTCGGAGCTCAAAAATGCCACCAGAAGAGCTCCATAAATTTGCGCTTCATAACTCTCAGGTTACCGGGCACAGAGAGTCGGAGCGCAAAAATGCCCCCAAGAACGCTCCGTATATTTGCACCCCATGCCTCTCAGGTTAGCGCCTACAGAATGTTGGAGGGCAAAAATGCCACTAAAAGCGCTCCGTAAATTTGCGCTCTTTACCTCCCAGGTTAGGGCGAACAGAGTGTCGGAGGTCAGAAATGCGATCGAAAGCACTAGGTAAATTTGCGCTCCTTACCTCTCAGGTTAGTGCGCACAGAGTGTCGGAGGGCAAAAATGGCCCCGGATGCGCTTCGTCACTTTTCGCTCCTTACCTCAAAGGTTAGCGGGCACAGAGTGTCGAAGCGAAAAAATGATCTCGGATGCGCTCTGTCACTTTACGCTCCTTAAATCTCAGGTTAGCGAGCACGGCGTGTAGGAGCGCAAAAATGTCACGAGAAGTGCTCCGTAAATTTGCAATCCTTACCTCTCAGGTTAGCGCGCACAGAGTGTTTGAGCGCAAAAATGCCACCAGAAGCGCTAAGTAAATTTGCGCTTCTTACCTCTCAGGTTAGTGGGCATAGAGTGTCGAAGCGCAAAAATGCGCCCGGTAGCGCTCCGTAAATTTGCGCTATTTACCTCTCACGTTAGTGCGCAGAGAGTGTCGGAGGATAAAAATGGGCTCGGATGTGCTCGGTCATTTTCCGCTTCTTACCTCTCAGGTTAGCGAGCACAGAATGTCGGAGCGAAAAAATGCCACGAGAAGCGCTCCGACAACTTGCGCTTCTTACCCCTCAGGTTAGTGCGCACAGAATGTCGGAGGTCAGAAATGCAACCGGAAGCGCCAAGTAAATTTGCTCTCCTTACCTCCCAGGTTAGCGCGCACAGAGTGTCGGAGGGCAAAAATAGCCTCGGATGCGCTCTGTCACTTTCCGCTCCTTAAATCTCAGGTTAGCGTGCACGGAGTGTAGGAGAGCAAAAATGTCACGAGAAGCGCTCCGTAAATTTGCAATCCTTACCTCTCAGGTTAGCGCGCATAGAGTGTTTGAGCGCAAAAATGCCACCAGAAGCGCTCCGTAAATTTGCGCTTCTTACCTCTCAGGTTAGCGAGCACAGAGAGTCGGAAAGCAAAAATGCCACCATGAGCGCTCCTTAGATTTCCGCTCCTTACCTCTCAGGTTAGCGCGCACAGTGTCGAAGGGCAAAAATGCCACTAGAAGTACTCCGTAAATTTGCGCTCCTTACCTCTCAGGTTAGCGCGCACAGAGTGTCATAGGGCAAAGATGGCCTCGGAAGCGCTGCGTCACTTTCCGCTCCTTACCTCTCAGGTTAGCGAGTATAGAGTGTCGGAGCTCAAAAATGCGACCGAAAGGGATCCGTAAATTTGCCGACCTTTCCTCTTAGGTTAGTCCAAACAGTATCGGAGGTCGATAATAGCCTCGGACGCGCTGTGTCACTTTCCACTCCTTACCTCTCAGGTTAGTGCGCACAGTGTCGGAGCGCAAAATGCCATCAGAAGCGCTCCGCAAATTTGAGCTCATTACCTCTCAGGTTAGCGCGCACATAGTGACGGAGCTCAAAAATGTGACCGGAAACGCACCGAAAATTTTGCGCTCCTTACCTCTAAGGTAAGCGCGCATAGAGTGTCGGAGGGGAAAAATCGCCTCGGATGCGCTCCGTCACTTCCCGCTCCTTACCTCTCAGGTTAGTAGCGCACAGAGTGTCGGAGGGGAAAAGTGCCACTAGAAGCGGTCCGTAAATTTGAGCTCCTTACTTCCCAGGTTAGGGCGCACAGAGTGTCGGAGCTCAAAAATGCGTCCGGTAGCGTTCCGTAACTTTGCGGTACTTACCTCTCACGTTAGTGCGCAGAGGATGTCGGAGGGTAAAAATGGGCTAGGATGTGCTCGGTCACTTTCCGCTCCTTACATTTCAGGTTATCGCGCACAGAATGTCGGAGCGCAAAAAGGCCACCAGAAGCGCTACGTAAATATGCGCTCCCTACATATGAGGTTAGCGCATACAGAGTGTTGTAGAGAAAAAATTCCACCAGAAGCGCTCCGTAAATTGCGCTCCTTACCTCTCAGGTTAGCGCGCACAGAGTGTCGGAGGTCAAAAATGCGACCGGAAGCGCTAAGTAAATTTGCGCTCCTTACCTCCCAGGTTCGGGCGCACAGAGTGTCGGAGGGCAAAAATGGCCTCAGATGCGCTCCCTCACTTTCCGGTCCTTACGTCTCAGGTTAGCGCGCTCAAGATATCGGAGGGCAAAAGCGCAACTAGAAGCGCTTCGTAAATTTGCGCTCCTTACCTCTCAGGTTAGCTCGCACAGAGTGTCGGAGCGCAAAAATGCCCCCAGAAGCGGTCCGTAAATTTGCGCTGCTTACCTCTCAGGTTAGCGCGCACAGGGTGTCGGAGGGCAAAAATGGCCTCTGATGCCCTCCGTCACTTTCTGCTCCATATCTCACAGGTTAGCGCGGACAGAGTGTCGAGCGCAAAAATGCCCCAAGAACCGCTCCGTAAATTTGGATTCCTTACCTCTCA
>JAUUDZ010020257.1:0-11296 GCA_032361705.1 Panulirus versicolor | reverse complement strand
GGGACATGGGGAGACACACAGAGGGAGAGGAAGCGAGGTTCCGAGCTATCATACATCACCTCGCGACCGACCAGCAGGCACCGAGGTGGGTGGGTGGCGACCCACTCTAGGGAACACGAAAATTACGCGGAGGAGACCAAGTGACCCGACCTGTCAGCCTAACAACTTTAAACTTGGTTATTGAGTTCTGGAGAACGTCGCCTCACCAGAGGCCGTGCACACACACACACATACATACGTCTTATTGCAGATCTAAACTGTCTACACAAGAGATGAAACAAGACGAGGTACATCAAGACCTTCGAAAGGGGAGGAAGGCCTTTGATCATGGCTCAAATCAAATCACTGGAGTATCATATATATATATATATATATATATATATATATATATACATATATACATATATATATATATATATTTCGTGGTGCAGTGGAAACCACTGAAATATACTGCGATCTCTGTGGTTACGAAAATAACAGTGTAATCTTCCAATTCGACGCTGTTAAATATATTCAGACTACCACACTTAATTGAGGCATTAGGATCTAAATGGTCTATTTCGGGCTAATCAACCTTGCTATTAACAACTTGAGTGAGCAAGACAATCTATTAAGTGTTGATTAAGTCAATTTGTTACCACCAGTCAAAGAGGAGTACCTTTTTTCATTAATTTTTGAGCGACCGAGTTGGAGGAGGACATTTTCAACCCTTATTATTCTCTCATCTCTGCCAAACCTTCTTAGTGTACATTTTTACAATTTACAGTTCTTAAAGACGCTTATCATAGGCGTTGTAGAGTCCGCAGTCCACGCGTTCCCTCTAATTCCATAGTCTTGTTGACCTTTGGGGAAGAAAAAAGAAAATAATCGGATGGGCAACTAATTACGTTTCGATTCATTTTTAGTTAGCAATATCAATCCTACTTATTTTCTTCGTTTATTTTACAGACGGACGTAAACTCTACTAATGTGATTTCTATAATTGTGAAAATCGTCTAATTGCATATTCCGATTGTGAAGCAGTGAACTGAATTTAGCCTGAAAAACCGTCTATTACAGTAGTTTTCCTCAATTCTTTAAATATACAAATCTTAAATATTCATTATACTTTCAAGTCAATATTTGGATCTTCAGTCTAAAAGTTGTATCTCAGCCTTGATTATGGCATTCTGTTGAGTGTACCGCCTCAACCAACTTCAGTAAACAATCTTCAGTGGTTTCATGTGGGTCATGACCGATTTCATTTCTTTCAGCAAACCAAGCCAGTGGAAATAACACTGAACCCTTCAATCACCTTATTTTCCAATTTGAAGATTAGAAAACACACAAAAATCCTTAGCTATTGCATTGTTTTATTTTTTGAAATTCAGATCTGAAAAAAAAAAAGAATACTCTGGGGGCCCAAAAGTTGTATTGTGATTAATGAGTTGTGTTATCAACCTTTAAATCAATCAGGATAGGTAATTACATGTTAATTAAATTCTTAATGAATCGCGACCTGTCTGTCCATCACAGGAAAACACAATCCCTCGTGCTGACTACTGCATACGAGAGGGAAAAGTGTGGGAGGAGGCTGGGATTTATACCCAGTCGTCAAAATTCCCTAAATTCATCACTCAATCACCAAAGAGTATGATTAAGAATGATAAACAGTATGTGCATTATAACAGCAGACATTCAGACCCAAGCCACGAACGTCCACATGCTTGCAGACCCACGCCACGGACGTCAACATGCTTGCAGACCCAAGCCACGGACGGCCACATGCTTGCAGACCCACAACATGGACGGCCTCATGCTTACAGACCCCCACGCCACGGACGGTCACATGCTTGCAGACCCCCACGCCACGGACGGCCACACACAGCAACACGCGCACACATCATGACCAGCCGGCAATAGCCAGACCAGAGCCTCAGATGGCCCATTAATTGTCTCCCCGTTGTTAAGAACCCCCTCAAGGCAGAGCTGCCTCCACTATACAACCTGTAATGCCATTTACGGTTGGCAGATATTGGAGGGGGAGAGAGAGCGAGAGAGGTCTGCGAGAGCGAGAGGTGAAAATGTGGCTATAGGGTGAAAGGAAGTGGCATTCATGGTGGTATTCTTGATAGATCGATTAATAAATACATTTTTACATTATTTTTTCCTCTCTTTCACCCATTCCTAAAGAAGCTGGGTTCAGGATGTACGTGATAATCATCAGCTTTGAATTACTAGAGTCATTGGAGGATTGGTGAAATCCAGCGTCTGTTTGGATCACAGTGTAATTAGAGTACATTAGGCCCCTCGTTACACCGTAATCACCGAATTCCCATAATCTCTCTCAATTCTTGGGGTAATCTGGCGTCCTGGCTATACTACAAGTACCTCGTTTTATCAAGAAATATGATCTACATGGCTTTCTTACCGAGCGTGATCGTAACCTTTATTAAAAGTTATTAGATTACTCATCTAATGTATACAATTTTCCTTTCCAAGTTCACTTTCTCTCACCACTCTTCTCCCCGACATTGTTGCCTCTTTTTCGAAAACCTCTACAAAGCTTCACCCTCGCCTCCACAAGATAGTGATCAAATATCACATCAGCTGCCCCTCATCACATTTACATCCAAAACTCTCTTTACACGCCTATCAATATGTAGTTCAATAGTGCCCATTGACCATCTTAACCCACATACGTATACCTGTGCATCTTCCTCTTTATTTACTCACGCATATCATACAAAACCAGCGCTTGAAATAGAATATTAGTATCGAGCACTATTACACCCAAGACCCATAAGGACCAATATTTCAGTAATCCATATGGAAACCACAGGAGGCGATGCATATTAATTCTAATATTTTTTTTCTTTAAAAAACGAAGGCTAGAAAAGTACATAGATGTAAGAGAAAGGAACACAGAAGGCGAGAGAGAAAAGAGAGGCCAGCGTAGTGGTGTGAGGCTAGTTAGGCCTCACTTGGCGAGAGGCATAAACAATACGAGCCATCACAAACAAACTCTGGCTAAACGCCCTCAATCTTCCAACCACCACCGCTGAACATTTACGACCCCTCCTGGAGACCTCCATTACGGGCCGAGTGTGTGGCCTACGAAGGACTGGACCAATTAAGCCAATAATTAATACCGCTGGATCAATACACAACCCCTGAAGCCGAAACTATACCCATGTTTCATGGTTGTGTGTTTGTGTGTGTGTGTTCAGCAGAGTTTCCAAACATTATGGGAATTTAATGCTAATTGTGTCTGAGCTGTGCGTTTGGGTTCTTGTTGCTCTTGATATTTATTATTGCAAAATTATCACGACGTTTTAAGCGCAGGATGTTACTCTCCGAAATATAATAACATAGTAGATTTATTACGAAAATATGAAAAAGAACTTCGGTGTTGAAAATGCTTAAATAAGGGAGTTATGGGTTTGATATTGGATGTGAAAATAGTTGAATGACCAGTGTATATATATATATATATATGTATATATATATATATATATATGTATATATATATATAGTGTATATACTCTGCTAAGTGATAGAACGCCATTATTCCACACTCCTCACAACCTGATAATAAACACTAGAGCAAATCATTGCAGCCAGAACCACCAGTGTTGGTCATGAGGATAACATACTGCCTGACGTAGTTTAGCAGCTTGACCTGACCTTGTCCTGGCCACTTCACTGAGGAACAATTCCCCAATATCATTGCTGATGTATGGCTTGACTGGCGGCCGGGAGTGGCTGGCTGGGTGACTCGCTGTCTGGAAAGCTGGCTGACTGACCGTCTGGAAGTGCTGGTCGATTGGCTAGCTCTACCATCATTTATATGACAACAGGGGATGGTGGAGAGATGAGGTGGGGAGGGAATCTACTATAGTAAAGGGCGTACATCCACACTACTAACGTACCTCCATCCACTTCACCAAAGTAGGTCCATCCACACAACCAAGAAAGACCATCCACACTACTAAAGTGGCTCCATCCACGTTACCAGGGCGTCTCCATCCACGTCGCCATAGCAACCGTAAACTAGGGTCACAAAGCCACTATGGAAGCGCCTTTACTGCCATAAGTCGAGTTAGTTACCATCCCAGTGATATGGTCTGCTGGGAAATTCTTGTAAGGGTCACTGGTCTCCCAATATACAGTGGGGAAAATTATGGTGGAGGCCGCAGCACGACGTAGGAGGACGAGAGAGAGGAGGATGAAAGTGTGCGTTTCACTTTACCCCTTTCCTTTACCGGCCAAAATCATAATCTTTGTAAGCATTCGCATCGCAACGAAAGATTCTATGAAAAATTTCCAGCATCATAGGTGTGTAGCTGGCACTTTACCCTTCCCTTATCTTTGCTTATGAAACACTCTTCTGTTATCTTTGCTCGCATCAATCTCCTCTTCTTTTACTTCTCAATATCGTATGCTACCTTCATTGTTTGAATCTTGTCTGCTACATTTCCTCGTCTCGATCTCTTATGCTATCTTTAAAAGCCTCAATCTCGTCTGTTGCCTTTAACTATCGTCTGCTACCTCTCATCGCCTCAATCTCTTCAGTTTTTCTTCGTCTCTGAACAAGTCTGTCATACGTTACTACTAATATTTCCTCTCCCTCGCTGTACTTCTCCTCTCACCCTCACATACCCCTCCCTCACCGTTGTACTTTCCACTTCCTCCGTTTCCTCTTAACAGTCCGCAGTTCTTTCCCTCCTCCATGCACGAAGGCTTTACGTTGAAAAATACATTACTTTTTTTGCAAAATCGATTTCCGCTTCAGAGAGCTTGCATTTTCCAGCACATTTTTTGCTGACACAAAGATATTTCTATTGTTCTTGCCGGCAGAACCATATCAATTCATCTTACTTTTCGTATATATATATCTTTTGCTTATTCGCTGCTTCCTGCGTTACTGAAGTAACGCCAGGAATAGACGGAGAAATGGCCTAATGTCCTCACATCCCATCTCTAGCTTTCGAGTGCAATGCATCTATACCACAACCCCTTCATACAACACCAGGCCCCAGAGATGGCTTCCCTCGACCATTTCATATTCTCTGGTGTAGTTCATTGACAGCACGTCACCCCCTGTATACCACATCGCTCCAATTTACTTTATCCAGCGTATGCTTTACACCTTGCATGCCCAGGCTCCCTTCAAGCTCTCAAAACCTTTATACTCCATCCCTTTGATATCCACTTCGGTCCTCCTTTTCTCCTTGTTCTCTCCACTTGATACACATTTCCTCTGTCAACCAATGCTCACTCGTTGTCTCCGCATGTCTAAACCACTTGAGTAATCTCTTCAGCTTTCTCAATCATACTCTTCTTCTGGCATCCAAGGATGCATCCCTATACGAGTCTACAGAGGTTACAGCAGGAAAATATGGAAAAGCATTTCTTTCCGATAAGTAGAAAGTCCTCTTTAATATCTTTTGAGATATACTAAAGCTATTTGAACCTTTTACTTGTCACCCCGAGATGTATAGCTTCATGTGAACCTATAGTGGTCAAAGAGGCAAATATGAGAGAATTTGAACCTTTATAAATCACACGAACGATTTTGGCAATCCTTGAACCTGTTTGTCACGCATATCTCTTTTTTTTCGCTGAAAAATACAATAATTTCAGACTGGATATTGGACATGCACTAAGTGCGAGTCTGCCTTCGAATTCTGGAGTCTCCCCGATCGCGAGTTTGACCGAGAAAGAGAGAGACCTTGGCAACAAGCACTAGTTTTACCCCGAGTCTGAGGCCAGCTAATGACCAGGCTTTGAGAGTTTAGTTTAGTTTGCTGGACGAATCCGAGCAAGCGAATTGGACACACTTTGAGGAAGAGTTGAAATTTCAGTCTGTGTGCAAGTTGGAATACTCGTTGAAGTGTATAACGCGTAAAACGAATCAAAGTTTGAAAGCAAAACTTTGACGTAATGGATCATATGTATATATATATATATGGTTTATATAGCTTTAGAACGAGTAAATGATTCATTATACATATATAGACAATCATATATGCTTTAAATAGCTTTAGTACGAGTGAATGATTCATCATATATAAACACAGTTTGAATAATGAGAGACAAAAGTGCCTTTTCTAATGAAATCTGTGTTACCATCCGTCCCATACATTTGACGTCAAGTATATAGGTACGATAATTTAGTTAGTAAATTTGTTTTCGACTGTCGAGTACACTTGTCTTACAATGTTGAATCGTTAGGATAAACACAGATCCAGTGTTGGGGGGTCAAATTTTTTTCTTTTATGTATCCGAATCAGAGAGTCAGTAAAAGTATTAAGGTGGAATTCAAGAGTGTAATCTGGGGGTGAGCTAGAGTGCTAGTGTTAGTGTGTGTTTACGTCACGACCCTTTGGGGGGGAAGGGGGGGCTTGTCGAGAGCCAGCGGACGGCGAATTATGATATTACACCATCTTGCCCAGCTGCTGAAAGCTTTTTATACTACCTGCACTAATATCTCTCTCTCTCTCTCTCTCTCTCTCTCTCTCTCTCTCTCTCGGCGATACGACCCTTAACAGTCCTGTCAAAGGTCATGCAGTCATACCAGAGGGTCGTGCTTTGCGAGGGTGTAGCTGTAACTGTTGATGACCATGACGCATTCATGGGCCGTCTGGGGGCAAGCGTATAGGTTCGAATCTTGGTTTCGGCAGCATGTCCATTGTTAACCCCAGCTGTTCATTATCCTCTAAGGGTTGGACGATAAACTGGGTGCTTGGCTTAGGCATGGGATTGTATATATCCTTATGAAATGGTCTTAATTTGGACATTGTTTCCGGTGTAGTATCTACTGAAAAAAAAAAATGATTGAGCAAATTTTATCCAGCTATAAAAAAAACTGTGTCCCACCTGAGTACATGCATTGCTCTTTTTTTTCTCTTTTATTGTACAACCAAAGTGTGTGTTATCGAGTTCATTTGCATATTCATTAACGTTCATTAGAATGCAAATTTTTTTGTGAAAAAGCCAGAACTTTTGGTTCTCGTACCCATGTGAACAGAAGATATAATCAAAATAGGATACCATCGTTTTATATTAGGGGTGGATAAAATCAAGTTTGGATTATTTCGATACGAAATTTCTGGTTGTAGAACGAGTCGAAATGGATCAATTAACATATATGCCTTTCATTCTGGGAAATCATTGACGGTGCGACAACTGCCAGAGAAAATGGAATTCGTGAATGTGGAGATCCTTGCTGGGCAGGCTGTAGAGAGTCAGGGTTCCCAACTAGGCAAGTTAGACTCGTAGTCACTAGTTACGAGGGAGGGGTGGACGACTAGTAGATTTCCTATCTAGCTACCAGGAAACTAAACAGGACCACCACGTATCAAATAGTGGTATACTGCCATGGAAATTTCACAGGAAAGTGTGGGTTGGGAATGTTACCAAATCCACTGATGCACCAGCAGACTCTGGGGAGGAAAACCGGAACTAGAGAGAAGAGGAACAGATTGTATGGTTGGAAAACTATAAACGAGGACATATCCTCAGTAATAAGGCTTATCTACTATGAATTGCTACAACTGAAGTATTTCTTTAACCTTTATGTAAAGGTACTGATAAGCACTGATAACACACTGGTTCTATTTTTTTTTGTCTTATACACCTCATACTCTTATAAAGTTTTTGCGCAAGTTACTCTTACTTCACCTGCTCGATTTTAAAACAATTCCCAGGACGCAAAACACCTGCGCTGCCCGTGGCAATGCTTGTCCGTGACCTTAAGAAATTACACCAGGTGACGTCAGCGAGTTCGACCAATTGGAATCAAGAATGCCGGAAAAATAACCAATGCAATTAGTTTATCCGTGCCTGGACAAGTAACCAGTGCAAGGAAATGGCTTTATTTCAAGTTCCTTAATTCAGTTATACATTTTTTCCTTTTCATATACTAATTCTCATTTTTTCTTTTACTCGCTGAACACTGCAATAACTGGTCAGTGATTTTACTGCGGCCATAGAGCGTCCATAAGGGTAACTTGTCTTCCCCGAGAGTAGGAGAGAAGACGTGAATGTCTAAAGAACTGGAGTTGGTTATTCAGGCCAAGGGTGCCACGTCTGGCCCTGCCAGCGGCACCTGAGGTAGTTAGGGTGCCATTTGGCCCGGCACTTCTGACACTAACTACCGCTCGTTTATCCCAGCACACATAACAGTTACAGAACCTGTGCAAGGGAGAGAGAGAGAGAGAAGACGGAGGAAGGAAGGAGTTTGGTGAGGGGCGAGAGAAAGTGGAAGGAAAATGAGAAGCTCAGAAATAAACAAGTACATATGAATGAGAAAATCAAAGAATATGAGAGAACAAGAGTGTGTGTGTGTGTGTGTCTGTGTATAGATCATAGTCTATCGTCGAGAGCAAGGGAAAATTGAAAAGACCACGACTGCTGATTTTGAGACGAGAAGCGAGGCATTGATGGAAAGTCGCGCAAATGTGGCCTAGAATTTCTCAACTACAGTGAGAATATGGCAGTACAGGAATATGAACATAGGCGTAACTTCTAGGAGTTAAAAAGGTGTAAATCAGAGGGAACTAAATATTTCGTGTTATTAGTCACAAACGTTATGGCTCTGGTGTTTAAAATGCACATCACAACGTATTATTAAAGATTATCCAAAGGTTTTAGTTTCCTAACCTGTTCGCCTTCTCCCGCGTACTGATATAGCACCAAGAATAGACGATTAGTTCCAACTGGTCTACATCCATTCTTCTACCGTCACTTATAATGCACCCGACACCACAGCCTTACCCCACTCACATCCAGGCTCCTCAGACTAAAGAATCGAGTAGTCTTTAGGTGAAGGGAGGGGGTCACGAGGAACGGGTCTTGGAACAAGTGCTCAATACGAAAATGAGATTCAAACATACCAGGAAAAAGATGAGAAAACCTGGAAAAGTAGGAAAAGATTTGAGCTGCTGGGTGTAGCAGCGTACAGATTGAGGGTTTTAAAGTCAACACAAAATGCTATCGACGCTTTGGTGTTGGACTCTGATGATTCCCAGCGCGAAGTATGTCGTTTCAGAGACGTTACGAGCTGGTTATATGAACAGTACCACCGTAGCGTTTCAGAGTTCGATTTCTCCCCCGGTAATTGGTTTGTCGGCCCATTGGCCTAGGCCAGGTTAATGGGTCTTGGACTTATAATTGGATTAACGACTTCAGATTCCAATGAGTTAAACTCAGCCGGACCCTCCCTGCTCCATCAATTACGAAGAGTTGCTATTAATCTTCCCCTCAAGAAACACATCTGATTGGAGGGATATCGTCTTCTAATCGCCTATTCATGAGAGTCGGGTATGATGTATATAGACCAGAGATACTTACACGAACAGTTTATTACAGTAAGAGATTAAATTGAATTTCATACCCTTCAAAGAATTTTATACCTTTTGCAAGAAATTATAATCGTCTGCCTTTATATAATAAGACAGATTGGTTAAGGGTCCATATTGTGTACGTCAAAAATTCCATTGTGGATTACTTAAAAGTTTAACAATGAACACAAAAGTTACACAAAGAAGGGACACACAAAGGAAAAATAGTCCATCTTTCTGTACCCGTAAAAGCTACAACATTTAATGTTCTCCCATGTTCACTAAATTGTTCAGTCATGTTTACATATCAGAATCTCAACCATCAAAACCAAAAATCAAACTATATATATATATATATATATATATCCACCGTGATGAGGCATTTACGTACCAAGTTTCGTGAGTAAATAAAACAGAAGCTGCCTGGGAAAGCACCACCATCCTGGAAATCATATCTCTGATATTGCAAAGCGAATATAAACGATACACAGCTATTCTAGGTCGAGGGAGGAAAAATAAAGGTGCGCGTGACAGAGGAAAAGCAATGGAGTATAGGCGCCTGATAAGATCAGAGACCATTTCAGAACTTGGTACAGTTTGTCTGGAAAATTGATGTCAGGAATAGATGGATAGATGTCAGTAGAACGTGTAAATTGATGTCAGGATATTTGAAGGATGCTGGGAATAATCGTGAATATGTTAGGCTACCCAAAAGAGGACAAAAACGTGCAAATTTTTAATATAAAAGAACGAGTCAAACGCTTGTAAATTGATGTCTGGACACCAGAGAAATCAGAAAAGATGTGCAAATTGATGTCAGGATAATAGAAGGAGTCTGGAAAAACGTGTGAATTGATGTCCTCCATGATCAAAAAATCAGAAACGTGGGAACTGATATCAGGATAATGTTGAAACCAAGACCCCCGAGAAAATTGCTACGTATTTCAGTTTTCCTCTGCAAACAAAGACAACGATAGATCTATTCATTCTCTTCACATTGGAGGCTCCAGTCACATACAGAAGTATACGTCAAGGCCTGGCCTGAACCACACAAGGATCACGAAGGGGAAAAAGTAAAGACAAGGGAAAGCATTTACGAATTTTGGAGGAAGAGAAAAACCTGTAACTTTACATGCTTAGGTGTTAGGGTTCAACTGAAGCCCTGAAGTCGTACCGAGTGCTGAAGTCCCCGAAATATCTACAGTTTCAGTTCATGTGAATCTAGTGAATTCACCCAAATCTTTCTTTCCCCACCTGTGCGCTGATGTATGCCAGTCATAGCCTGTGCTATTGTTGGGGATAATATATTCATCCATATTTTGCTATCATCCCAGTACAGCTCAATGCACACATGACTGATAAATCCTCACTGTGTTTGATGGCAATATATATACATATAAATTACGCAGAGTGAACATTCACCTTTGGTGAGGATACATCAGTGGGAGAAGGGTCTCGACAAAGAACGTCGCACTTCAAAGGTGTCTACATTTCCCTGTTAATGCAAGTAGCGCAGCCTTGGCTGCAAGAGCGTCCAGAAAAGACCTGGCTAATACCTGGTCTCTTATGAAAATTGGTCCTCGGGTAATTACAAATACTAAATCTACATTCGTTCTAAAATTGAATCACTTCTTTTTGAGGACACTAATGAGTATGACTTTGAATCGAAATAGGATACATAGTCTATCCTTTCCATTTTATTCAAACTGTTTCAGAATAACATATTTCAGCTCCGGTAATCATTTCGAATTAGTTTCATTAATCATTTTCCATTCCCGTGTTAACGATTCTATACTGAATATGAAAGAGTTGCAGCTTTATGATACAACAGCGAAATATACGTGTGTGTGTGTGTGTATATATATATATATGATATATATATATATATCTTTCAAACTATCCGCCATTTCCCGCGTTAGCAAGGTAGCGTTAAGAACAGAAGACTGGGCCTCTGAGGGAATATCCTCACC
>JAUUDZ010020246.1:441-11296 GCA_032361705.1 Panulirus versicolor | reverse complement strand
ATAGGTATGTATATGTGCATGTGTGGGCATTTATGTATATACATGTGTATTTGGGTGGGTTGGGCCATTCTTTCATCTGTGTCTTTGCGCTACCTCGCTAACGTGGGAGACAGCGACAAAGTATGATAAAAAAAATGTTGATATGTATATTTGCGTATGTGGGCATTTATGTATATGTACGTGTGTATGAATGGATGGGCCATTCCTCTTCTGTTTCTTGGGGCTACATTGCTGATGCTGGAAACAGTGATTATGTATAATGATAAAATGATAATATGCGGATTTTAAAGAAGTATATGACAGGGTTCATGGAGATTGTAGAAGTTGTTATGGGGTTTAGAGGGAAAAATCACTGAAAAATAGGTGTTAAGATGTGTGTATGAGTAGGATAAGATTGAGTGGTTCCAGGTGAAGATGCGTGTGTCACAGGTACATGCTGTCAGCATAGCTGTTTAGTCATTTCATGGGTTAGGTGGCAAAGAAGGTATATTTGTTGTTTTTTGGGCTGTAGTGTCTTTTGATGGGGGAGAGGCCCTTGTAGGTGTTTACACTGCACTTTTGGCTGATTTGTTCAGAAAATTGCAGAAGGTGTTGTCTGACTTTGGGAGAGTATGTGTGAAAGGAAGAATTTGAAAATATATGTGATTGATAGCGAGATTAGTAGGTTAGAGAGAGAGAGAGAGATAATTTTAAGGGTGAGTTTCAGTGGTGATAATCTGGAGGTAATGGAGCTTATGTGTAGAGGGTTTTGGTTGGTTGGTGATTGGCCAAAGGGTCTTGGTCCATGGAGTGTATGTGGAGAGGTCATTTGTGCTTGTTTAAGAGGAAAAGATGGGTACATGTAATAGCACCTGCCGTGTGGATAAGAGTCATGAACTGCAAACATCTACCAAAGGGTTGATGAGTCCGAAACACAATGCCTTGGGTCATGTGGTGTAGGGATGGCCGATAGAGTGAGAACTGACGCTGTTTGAGAGAGAAGTGGTTGAGTGGAGAATATTTTACTGAGGTGGTCCAGCACATGCTGATGTACTGGTAAAATGAAGGAGGAGAGAATGTTCCTGGAAGAAGAAGAATGAGATGGAGTGAAAGATGCTGGATTAAATGGGGTAGGAACATGGTGGAGAGTGTATGGCACAGAGGAAATTTGAGTTATTTTGAATACACAAGAGACAAACAGAAAATGAATGCGCTTGAATTAGGGCATATGTTATGGTCAAGGTAAATCACAAGAAATTTTTTAGTGGGGACTTTAGTTTTGGTACATTATACATGACACCTAAAGGCTGTATCGGAACAAATGGACTGCATGTGCTTGTCCCTTGGTGGTTTTTAACTTGCAAAGCATTAAATGTTGATCATGCATGACGGGGGAAAGAAAGATGTTAAGGAAGATGGGATGAATTTATATTAAAGTAGATTTAATTAATAGTAAGTGTGCATGAAGGACTACTGTAGTCTTAAGGAGATGAAAAGATAATTGAAAAATCATGAAAATACTTCATCTAGTTAGTGTATTTTAATGTTCATTTAGCTACGTCTTATGTTTGATTTGTGTTTCAGCTGGGAGTTGTTTTGCTGGAGCAGGGTCGGGCTCAGCAAGCACTAGCCTATCTGGACAAGGCACTCGAGATGGACCCAGATCATCAGCAAGCACTACTTAACTCTGCTGTTCTCATCCAGGTACGCTGGTGACGTGTATTTGTGGGAGGGGAGGGAATCGGCAGCTCTGAGGTAGTTCCTTTTGGGTATTTTGGTGAGTATTTGAAAGGATATGGAATTTGAGAGTGAAAATAATCTTCATGTATTGAAAATGAAGTTTCGTGGTGTCATCCAGTTGTGGTAAACGCAACTATGGGATAGAGCCTGTGTAGGTGCCGAGTTGCCAACTCAAAATTTCAGATGGTGCTAGACTCACTCCCGAAAGGTGTTGAAAAAAGTGCTCAACTTAATAAAATGACAGTGGAAAAAATACTTTTGGAATTATTTCTACTTTTTGACATGCCAACTTTTTATAACAGGTATGACTTAACAGCTTTAACAGTAAAACACTCACCATTATTCCAGATCTGCTAATTCTCAATCTGCAATCTCTTCTTCATCCTCGTTGTCCTGGGGTTGTAGTGGTCTTTGTGAAGGTCCTGGTTGCAGTTGCAATGACTTGTATGCTTTCAATGACCTGATGTTTTTCATTGCTTCCTGAGGCAGTTTATAATCATAACAGCAGTTTCCTTTTCCTTTTAGTCCATACTTGATAGTTGGTAATGCAACTAAGCTTTTCATACTCAAGTTTATTTTGAAGCTTTGACTTCACGATGTTCATGTGACTAAAGAAATGCCCTACATCAGCGTTGGAGTGAGGCAATGTCAGCACAATCAAAGCTAAGTCAGAGAAGTCCCTGAAGGAATTGTCTCTGTTGCATGCTGGATGAGGCTATTTCAGCTAGGGTGCCAGTGTTCTGTTACCACAATACATGATGAAGCTTCCTTCACTGGAACTCAATGCATGTGAGAATGTCTTCATTATCAGTAAACATCTTTGATAATTCCAGTATTCTAGGCTTTATGGGTTGCATGCATTCACATGCACTCAGTGATGACATTGACTGCAGCACTTGGACACTGTCTGGCAAACGTTGACGAAGCTGTTTCACCAACTCCACTACAAATTGCAAGCATCTTCCTCGAATATCCTTTTCATCAGGAAAATGAAATTGTGCCATCTCCTTTTCAATCTCGTACCCCAAGTACGGATGTGGGTCTAAGTAGTTCTCTGCTGAATCTCCTTCCTTTAATTTTCTGCCTGGGTTGAGGACCTTAGAACTTTCGGAATCAATAAGTTGAATAAGGTCACTTAGCAGTTTGATTGGATCCTGTACGTTAGTTTCAAATGTCTCATTTACAAGCTGAACTTCTTCAAGAAGTGCCTCAGGAATATCAGGAAGGCATATATTTTCTTGTCACAAAACATGTCCTATAGGATCTGAGCTGTGTAACACCTTTCACCTTTTCTTGCCATTTCACAGTGAGTCTTAAGTTCAACCCACTGCTGCAGTATTTTGAGAAATGCTGATTCAGTTGACAGCCAGCAAGTCTGGCTTAGCTGTATTGATTTCACTGGAGCTTGACCATCACTGATCAAAGATCATGTACATTGCTTAGCAAATGGCATTGTGGGAGAACCAATTATAGGTCTTTCTAATCATAAAATCCAGGTTCCTAGGGAGACACTCTACTGCAGCATGAGACACAGCTAGCTGTAGAGAATGACACACACACTTGATCAGGATCATATGAGAAATGTCTAACTTTAGTTTAACATACACTCCACTGTTAACATCTGCTCATCACAGAAGCATTGTCGGTGCCAATTGCAACAAGGTTTTGTAACTTTAACCCATTATTTTTCAAGGATTTCTTGATAGTATCACATATCCCATTAGCATTACAGTCAGTCAGCTGAACAAGGTCCAAGAAAGACTTTCACTACAATCATCTTACTTTCAGAACAGAACCAGATAGCAATACCCAATAGTTTTGTTACCATAATGTCATTACTCTCATCAGTTAAGAGGCTAAACTTCTGATAGTCTATATCACTTTTCAAGTCACTGTTAAAAATGCAAGGCAATCACATTGCACACAATTGCATTACACTTAGACTTTTTAACTTGAAAATTCTTGCATCCTTTACAGTCTGCAAGTCATGCTTTGCACAGCTCACTGAGATGATCAACATCACATAATGAACAGTGCTCTGCAATGAATAGTGATGAATTTCCTTCAGTCTCCTGCACATCATCACTCACTTTTTCAAATGGAATTTTAGTGTCTCTTGAGTACTGAATGGCTCTTCAGCTTTCTTGTGTTTTGCTGTGTCTTTCAATGTCACTGAGTTTGGCGGACAATGGCAGAAGTACTTGCAAAGACATTTAGTCATCCTCCTTTACTTTTCTTAACCACTTTTCATATTTGGAGTCTAAAATGTCTGCTCTAAAATGTCCAGTATATTTCTTACTCAATACTTCTCTTCATTTAAACTTTGTTAATCACAACATGTATTAAAACATATTCATTTAAACATTGTTAATCACAATTCATATTAAAACATATTCATTTGAAACATTGGTAATCACACCTCATATTAAAACGTATTTCATTATTCATGAATAACAAACACACATCTTTTTCAAACGCAGGAATCGGGAAATGCAGACCTACGTCCATTAGCGTACCAGCGACTGCTCAGGCTGGTGCAGCGAGACCCACTCAACGAGCGGATCTACTTCAACCTTGGCATGATTGCTATGGACGACCATGACTACAGAAATGCTGAAAAATGGTTCAGAAAGGTTAGATCATTGTAGTGAATATTAATCATTCAATAATCTTTATTTTATTAATACTCTATACAACGATTTCTCTGATAATACACTCTACATTCGACATATATAACTATATCCCTTCCTGCCACATTTTCCTAACTGTTCTCAGTATTCAGATCACTTCCATAACACATGTGCATCCTGATATTAAATACATATATAGTTATCAGTGTCCCTACATTCTCACTGAACAAACAAACTCTTATAACATTCTATGTCTGTTATATGTCTAATGTTAAGTACACCTCCATTCACATTTTACTTAGACACTTGCCATGCAACTATCTGCAAACCACAACACCTTTTGTACACTTTGTACTTATATCTGTACCATTAGTTACACCTAAATTATTTATCAACTTATTTATTACATAAGCATTGTAATCATGCAACCTGTGACTCACACATAATCTGCCGAACGACCATACAGTTCCAACATTTGGCCATAGTAAACTTCATTATGATACCTTAATACAGACAAATCCATTGAACCAGTAAAAAAAAAATAAGACTATCTTTCCTATGAGCCCTCCCAGTTTGTCGTTGAATATTTAATTCCCCTTTCTTACACAATCTTCACTACCTTTATTGCCTTTTCAGACAACAACATAACCTTTACCTCCTCTTACCAAACAAACTAAACCTTCATTCAACACAAAATATTTATTTCTGTTCACCCACAAATAACACCCTTCCCCATCCACTGTCATCCCTACTATATTTCCAATAACTATACAATTACTCCTCCTGCCACTTCGTAAATAGTACAAACAGTACAGATAAAATTATATATAGGTTTCCCTTATAATTTTTAAACGATCTCTTCTCATGTGCATAACGAATGCAAATGCAATCTTAGTTTTAATCTTCAGATCTCAACAGCATAATGAATGAGTGACAATACTTTGCGTTCTCGTTAAATACCTTTCATGATCACCATATTCTCAGTGATCACCGAACTTCACACAGACATTCATATCAGCTGCATCCTAAGCTAACACTTTAGCTGCTGAGGAGGAAAATGCTTAGCATAACATAAGCTGGAAACTTTACATTTTGTTTACATTCATGAAGTAGTTACTAGCACCACTAAGAAACGAGCTTTGCTTTTAGTAAATCTGAATAAGGTGTAAAGAAGTAGTAGAACAGATGGAAATGACACAAGGAAGTACGTAAAGAATTCAGAGAATGGTTGATGTGGTGTGAAGTTATTGAATGTAGCATGACAAATGATAGGTTGGAGATAGTGAGAAATATGAGTGTGAATGAAAGAGAGGTAGGGTTAAAGCTACACATGTCTTTTACCTCATATTGAAGTTTGCAGCTTCAACTATTACCAGAATTTTTTTTGTTTACTGCAGAAAATTGATTCATTCTGAGGTTGATATTGTTTGGGAGCCGTTGTATTCATTGAGCATTTAAATGTTTAAAATCTGTCATAACTTATAAATCAGCAGGTCAGCTTGGTGATGCACTGTATGTGAGAGGGGTAGGTGAGAGACCCTTTTGGGTCTTCTTATGTGTAAGCTTGTGGCTGCTGCAGATGGAGTTCCGTAAGCTGGAGGCTGCTGCACATGGAATTCCTCCAGACCACTTTTTTCCTGCCTTGCCAACACCAGTCAGTCTCGCCTGTTGACGCACAGAACTTCTTTTATCAGTATTCAGGGGTTGATATGTTGTTTGGGGGCTATTAAGTTTTGTAATTAAACATTGTACTGTATTTGTTTCGTAACGTAAAATCGTTCATGATCTCTTATGTGCAGAACAAATGCAATCTTTTTTTGTTTTTAATCATCAGATTTCAAATTTGAAGTAAAGAGAAAGTAATATGAATTGTTGTACGGTATCATTTCAAGTGTATAATTCTTTTAGTGCAATAAATATTTTGGCGTGGAAAATACTGTGAACCCTGCAGTTTTTGCTATTTCTCTGTGGAAAATAAATTTGCTTCATATCCTCAGTATAGGGCCTATTTGTCATGTTGAGTAGGATTCTGGGATTGAATTATTATTTGGGGGCTATTGAGTTGCATAAATTATTTTCCATACAGTAAATAAGCTTAAATTGTACTTCATGCAAAGAAACGCTGGTTTTGAGTTTTTCTTCTTCCTTTATAAATGCAAAATAGTTCCAAGATGAACGGTTATGTAGCCTGTGATAAAGGCTTTATCGATGTATTAAAAATGATTTTTTCCTGAAGTAGAAAAGATCATCTTAATGCTACACAAAAATAGGCTAAACTTTGCCAAATACTACAGTAAGTACTTTATTTAAATGGGTAATTTTCTTCAATAAGCTCATCAAACAGGTGTGGATATATAAATGAATAAAGGCTCTAGCACACGGCAAGAGAATTTAGCAAAATTATGTGTTAGACTTGGGGCATATTGATAAATCAAATTGGCACCAGAGATGATAGCCTTGGCATGTTGAAGTGTGAAATTTGCCATTCTTTACAGATGGCACTGCATCTGCTTTATTTTACCCCAAAATTTAGTGATCAGTAAGTGAGACATGCGATGGTAACTTCAAGGCATGTTGGAATGGTGAGAATTGTGTGTTAAAGGATTGGAGCATGAAATATGCCATTTTCTCTCAACATATGGCGACATCTTTATTTTACCCCAAAATTTACTGGTCAGTAGTGAGACATGTGATGATAGCCTCAAGGAATGTTGTAGTAAAATTTGGCTGTAGAGAGAGACACATGTGTAATAGCTTTGGAGGTATGTTTAGGAGGTAAAATTTGCAGATTTGTCTCTCAAAAAAGGAGTGCTTATCTTCATTTTTCGCCAAAAAAAAAAAACTTGTTACTTTCTCCGTTAATATATGTTTCAGAAATATAAAAGTTAAGACCGCAATTTTTATATAAAGTGGTAAAGGAATCTAGTCAGTGATTTACATTGCTTTAGTTCATCGGAATAATAACCATTACATTAAAATGGTACAACCAGTCTTCAGTACGACAATCACATCTTGCACAAACGTTATGTTATGATTAACCTTATATTTATAGGAATTATTCAGGCTGGTGATTCACACCGAACTAAATACATGACATCCTCCATACACTTTACTCACCCTCACCCAGCATTTTCCATACCACTTCCATTAACCTGTGCCATGTTCGTTCCACATATGGCAGTAGTCAGTTAATGGCTATCATCATTCACCTTTAATAGGAACAACTTTAAATGATATTTTTATTGTTTCCCTATTGCATCAAGCAAATACTAATACCAACATTTTGATAGTGTCATCTCATGATTTCACCTTGGACAATGTTCACATACAACAGACAGGAAAAAAAGGACATCAAATTAACCAATTCCTACTTTGATTAAACCAAGTTTAATACCACATCTAGTCTTACAGTCCAGATACTTACTAGTAATGACCTCAATATGATAATCAACTCTCTGGACAATAAAACCATGCAAATACCTTATAATGAAAGCCTAACCTGTATGGGTTCACACCTCAAAGAAATAAAGAGGAATGACAACGCTGACTGAGTCTCCCACTTGGAAATGAATCTGGCTGGCTGTACTTCAAACAACACATTTCCTCAATTACTTGATATGTGTCTGTTGCACAGAAACAAGTGTATAAACACCCATGGTAATTAATGCCATGCTACAAAACAAGAAAAAATAGGAAAGGCCTTTGTACATTTATATTGTCTACACATACTTTTTCAGTAGTCTAAACTATGATACACAACATTCAGCTTATGTACACATCATATTTGCAATAACCTGTATTCAGATAATTCTCATTACAAACACAGCTCATCCATATTCATATCAATTGACCTCAGCTTAACCATAATGCTAACATAAAATCTGTTTCCATTACAAAATGCCCCTCACATCTCTTTAATACATCCATTCCTTCTAATCGCAATACCTCCTTTACTGTACTTACTGCCACATTGACCGAATTGACTTACCCTCAAGCTAAAACAAAATGTTTTCACTGTCAACAAATTCAAAACGAAGCTCTACCTATGTATGTATGCATGTTATATTTTCATGTCCGTACCACTCTCCAAAAACATCAACTTTAATAGAACCTATTTTATACCTCCTGTGCCATATAATACTACATACATAACAACAGCTCACAATACTTGAGAGAAAGCAGAGATGCATCTCCATGTTGGAGCTATCATCATAAAACTATGAAAATTCTTTTCTTAGAAGTTATATTCTGTGAAAAGAATTTTCATAAACTTCCTACACATCTTACAACCAATATTTACTTTTGTCACCTAACACTAATCAACATAGTATCCAAACCTACAAACTAACTTTATCAACATCATTTCAACAATAACTAGATACAAAAATTCATTATCATGCACAAAAAAGTAAAATTTTTTGGTGACAATCATCTTTGATAACCATTACACGATTAACATTTTACTCATAGGCTGCGTCAGCCAACACGTTACATTGTCATTCAGTAAGATATAAAAATATGTACTTACTTTACTGAGGACAAAATACAACCAAGAATAAAAAATTCTTCGATGTTCAATCTTCTTCCTTACATGACAAAAGCAAACAAATACATAGTGGCTAATACTTATGCTGCACTAGCACCAATAAGAAATCTTTGAAGTTAATGTTCATGAATGTAACAGTAAAACTTGCAACAACACACACATATTCCTTATATACACACCAACAAATATCTGAATATTAGCCAACCAAAAAAAAAAAGGCACTTTTCATCCATACATTATAACTAAAGTCAAAGGTAAGTAATGTCCACCTGCACATTACATGCAAATGAGTATACACTAAACTTGGCGCCAAAACACACCTCCCGTAATGCAATACAAACAGAATCCTTTCAAACACCTTGTCCCAAAATACACACATACAATTATCTCTACCAACTAAACTTATTCATCTTCAGAAAAATCCATGTGACTACACACTTTTCCTTTGGGTCACACAGGACAGTAACTCACCAATACCTTGTACACATCATAGTCAAAAGATTTCCTCAATACAACAAACATTATGAGTGACAACAAACTTCTCACCTTCTAAACAAATGAAATAAAAGATTATGAAAATAACAATCATTAGCAACAGATAAAAGTAAATGAGGCTGTGCTTTGTCTGACCAATGATCACACACACACAAGAACAATACACACCTAGGTTTGATACCTTAGAAGGAACTATTAAACTGAACTACACAAAATACACCAATGATATTCATATATTTACACTCAATGGTCATACTGAGTATCCTTAAAATTAAATTAATATCAGCAATTTAAAAGTTATATCCAAAAAATTATGAAGACTAAAAACGGTAACAATTGAACATTAGCTGAGGAGTTGCACATGCACTAGGCATTCTAAATAACCCATCAACGTGGTTATGTCATAATGTGACAAATACAACATTTTTGTCTTTCACACTTTTCAATAATGAAATATAGGGTTACCAAAAAAACTGGGATAAATAACATCTCTTCAAACCCTTCCCAAATATGGAAAGCCACCTCTAACGCATTATTATACTTTCGTGTAAAAATTTTTTTTTTATCATTTTCTCTCATTGATAACTTATACAATTCAATTAATCAGACAAAATTGTACCATATCAATACATATAATATCCATAAACATAACACTTCAAACTACACACCGTGTCCAGTGTACCTCATTATTTACAAGGCACAACAATAAATCGAACAATAACATGTTTACTATACATCATCAAAATTGACACTTTCCAAACTTATATACACTATACACATGAAACTTATTTCAGGGAAATATTATTCATCACAGACAAAATATAAAGACAAACATGGATTTCTATTTGCCCCTAGTCATCGACACAATTTGATACCTATGGAACAATCTTAATTTTTAAAGTCCATGCAAAATTATTAAGAGCAACAACAACTTATCAAACATTTCATGCAAAGTTGCATAGGGAGAGAATGAGTTCTACAGCGGCATGGTTGTCTTATGTATGTGTAAATTCTTCATCAATAATATCTTTTTGAGCTACCTACCTACCAGACTTGTCCACCCACCAAATGGGAGGCACAAGTATGCACTTTGCACAGCATAACAACCGATTCTATTCTTCTTACTGAGAATACAACAATTCTGATACATTGTTATTTTTTTTTCATACTTGATCACTGTTTCCTATGTAAGCGAGGTAGCACCATGAAACAGACAAAGAAAGACACATCCAATCACATGCACACACACACACACACACACATTATATATATATTTCGTACTTGATCGCCATTTCCCACGTCAGTGAGGTAGCACCAGGAAACAGACGAAGAATGGCCCATCCACTTATATATACACACACACACACACACACATATATATATATACATATATATATATATATATATATATATATATATATATATCATTATTTATTATTATTATTTTGCTTTGTCGCTGTCTCCC
>JAUUDZ010020235.1:0-11296 GCA_032361705.1 Panulirus versicolor | reverse complement strand
GTCAGAAAAACCCTTACACCTTCCCTGCTTCACCTCTGTCTACATTAACGAGTGATGTATAAAAATGTGATCTACACCGAAAACGTTGTCATCTGTATCAATCCCTGCATCGCTGCTGCCAGGGGTGTATTCCATCCCAAGTAAACACGTAAAAAAATAAATGCAAAAGATCAGGAGTGGGAAAAGGCTGCTGTAAACACCATCGTTGTTTCCTTATTGACAGCTGCCGCCAGTCCGTTCCTCCACGAGACTCTGCTAACCCTCCTGCAGTACTGTATGACCACAGTAAAAGCAGAAGTTCAGTTGTGCGACAGCTAAACACAGCGTTCATCAGATCAAGGAAAACGTGGGCCAAACAAGACACATGCTGAAGCTTAACTTCGACGTCGCCTTCGGCTGGTCACGGTTCTTCGCTTGTTACAGTCTTCCCTGGGCTGGACAAACGCTGCAAGTAATTCATAACTTTAAATCGGTGTTTACTCAAACGCCGATATTACTGTAAACTTGTTCACTGAACCTCTGAAACACGGTTCACTGGAGTTCCACGACGTTATCAGTTCTGTTAACGTTATTCCGCGGCTGATCCACTTGTATCTTATATATAATACAGGATATTGTCACAGGTCGAGATGTTCCTGTGGTAAAACACATGTAGACAGTTTCCTTTGATCAAAAATCATGTAGGGATAATCTCTCTACGGCTACATCATCCTCATTCTCTTTTTTGCATACTTTGTGGCATTTCCATCCCTATATCATACAACTCCTTTTTATTTTTCTTCACAAATGTAGAGAGTTACACATAGCCTCATAAAAAGAAAGGAGAAATATTAAAAAATCAGCCGTCGATGGCAACAATGTTCTCGGCCTGAACGCCAGCACCCGGGCTGCGTGCAGGTGCTTTCCTCCCTGCCTGAGCACCATATTACCAAACCAGGTCCCACGTATCTCAAACCTCAGCTACGAGTTGTGATGTCGTGCAGAAAGGCATAACTTGATATAAGCTGACTGACATAACTATAGTGATTCAGCCGTAAGGACGCCGTGGAGAGGAGAGGACTCTTCATACCTTGTTTCAGTTTGCTGTTCGAAAAAGTAGCGTGAGCGTAATTTTTGTCCTGATCTTCATGGGTCTTCCTCCGTCTCCACGCTGTAGTCTTGGCCAGACAGAATGTGCTGGCGGCTCCAGTAAGGTTTATTAATAGAGTGATGAATACGAAAGAATTCTCATAACCGCAAAAGCCTTAAAGAGGAGGATTCGCTGTACAGACCAGCACATTTTCAGTCCGTTACGGAAGATGGATACAGTGTAAGGAGAGAGAGAGAGAGAGAGAGAGAGAGAGAGAGAGAGAGAGAGAGAGAGAGAGAAGAAAAAAGCAGATATGAACCAGAAATGTAAATTTTGTTTCATGAACGACTAGCCAATCTTCGTCTGAACAAACTGTTCAGTTCTGTGGGGAAGATAATTGTCGATGACAAATGACAGTTAGCTCTTACAATAGCCGAATACCTAACAAAAAATTTTCGCTTTAGTACCGTCCAAATTGAGCATCACTGAAGACATAGGTGTATTATAGGATTTTTAATTTTGTAAGTTGGTGCTTATATCCCAATTCCAGTACTTTCAGCCGCCACAGGGAATGTCGTGAAGCTGAAATGAAATAACCTCAGGCGAGGAAACATTTAACGTTGCCTCTTGTGGCTCCATCATTATCCATTCATGGCTAACCCTGACCTTGATTTCAACTTTCTTGGGCAGGTGTACGGAGAGAAGTACGTCACTGCTGACGGACCCATCCCTGATCACTTGTTGGGAGACGCCTGGGCACAGAGGTGGGAGAACATCTACGACCTGGTAGCACCCTACCCAAACAGGGAGTCAATCGACGTGACAGACCGAATGAAGCAACAGGTAACGTGCTGTGAGGGCCATGATCCTTTCGTTTTCTGTTGTTCTGAGCAATTAAATAGTTTTAGACAAAAGGGAAAGATTGTGTGACGAGGAGAGTAGTGATCGAGGGACACTCCTCCAAGGCACTCCCAAGGAGACTGGTACTGAAGACCAGCGTCTCCCAGTTTGTCCATTCTGGAACGGATTCCCTGATCTGCTCTGGGGAGGAATTCAGTGTGTGTCCCGTTGGAACAGAGTATAACCGGAGGATCGGATAACATCCACAAGATCTTGTCCAAACCTTTGACAAAATAATGACCTAAAATTCCTTAGTTTAACTCTTGGATGAACACCATGTAGTGTGCTGAGCAGTTACATGTACCTTCTGATCTCTGTGGTATCTTGTGTTACCTTTGTTACCACAGATTCGTTGTTAGCTTCTCTCGGTTCACAGCAGAAGCCAGACCTAACCTCAAGCTGCGCAGAAAAATAAGAGAGTAAATGTGTTGAAAGTTTGGCTTGATTTATGTACAACTTTTTCTGTCTGGAAAGGTGCGCGCGCGGGTGTGTGTGTTTGTGTGTTTGTGTGTGTGTGTGTTTATCGAGGTTAGGGAGGAGGTGGCACTCCCTTCCTTTAATCTCTCCCTGGGTTCCTTCAGGGGTACACGCCAAGGAAGATGTTCGAGCTGGCTGACGACTTCTTCGCCTCGCTCAATCTGACGCGGGTGCCACAGTCATTTTGGGAGAAGTCCGTCATAGAGAAACCAAAGGATCGAGAGATTGTCTGCCATGCTTCAGCCTGGGACTTCTGCGATAGGAAGGACTTCAGGTAAGAGTCTGTTGACGCTCAGATGCTAATTTTGATATGCTATAGAGCATTACAAACCACTGATGTTCAAGTAATAAGTAATATATCATCAGACAAAATTTGCAAATGTCAGCACCACATTCGATGCTGGAAATGGGTTAAGAGATATCCAGTCCCTGTGACCTGGATATAATACTATTTGGACTGCTGTATGACCCTCTTTGAGTCGGGAAAGACGCAGTTTTGAAGCACATTTATATCGTCAGTAAGTGTAGATATGTAAGATTGTCATGAATTGATTTACATGATGTGAATGTGATGGTTTACATGTTGTGAATGTGATTGTTTGCTTTTCAGAATCAAGATGTGCACGGAGGTCAATATGGCGGACCTGATCACCATCCACCATGAGTTGGGTCACGTCCAGTACTATTTACAGTATAAGGATCAGCCATTGATTTTCCGTAGGGGTGCCAACGGGGGTAAGATTTCCAGTGCTCTTACTGAAGGATACCACACATTGAACATTTCTAAGAGTGTGATGGACAGTTATGATTTGATCTAGTTTATGGCTGTGGGTTGGGTTTTCCGAGTGAGGAAAAATTTTTTCGTCTAATGAGGACTAACTCAACTGCACAGGTTTCCATGAAGCGCTTGGTGATGTCCTCAGTCTGAGCGTTTCCACCCCGAAGCATCTTAAGCAGATCGGTCTCCTTGACATCCCGAGTGTGGACAAGGAAGTCGAGTTAAACTTCCTCATGAAGATGGCGCTGAGTAAGATCGGCTTCGTCCCATTCGCCTACCTGATTGATTTGTGGCGGTGGCAGGTCTTCCGTGGGGATATCCCAGAATCAGACTGGAACTGCGCCTGGTGGAAGCTGAGGTAAAGGTCTGGCTTTTGTGCACGTTGGTCGTGGGTATTACCAAACTCTTTGTATTTCGTCTGGATTCCAGATGTGCCGCTTTCTTGCCGAGATAATTGCATGACTAAGATGTTCGTCACTTCCAAGTTGCCGTATAAGAGTCATCTACGCGATCAACTGTACTTAATATAGGTCGCATGATATGAAAGATACACACACACACACACCACACACACACACACACTGAATCAAACACCCACCATACACCCACACGTCCAGTCGGCGGGAGTTTGTCGCCAGTTGTCTTGTGGGAGATGGAATATCGTTTCTCCTCTGTACGTGTCCAGGAAACTCCTGACTTACCGACACCTAAAATGTTTAATGTGCCAGGCATCCTGGCAACGGCTACGTACTTTGTACATCATGTTGCTCAGGTGAAGCAATATTTCATGGGCTCACTCGATACTAGTCTGCAAGAGGCTGGCGATCCAAAACAGATTTTTCGTCTATGATTAACCGCACTCAAAAGCCCTGGATTCCCAGAGACGGCAGGAAGATTCCAAGTCGTGTGAATAAGTATGGATAACCGAGACACACTCATGACAGATTGATATCATGATCACTCCTGGACGATACAGTGTCTGTACCTCTACTGCGTCAAGCTTTGCCATAAAATCGTGACAGTATAATGCAACAGACTCCATCGCCTCTCCTGTCCTGTGTGTGGCGGTGGTGAGTGCGCTATTTGGTCTTGTTTGTCCGTGCGGTTGGCTCGCTTGGACTGCTGCTCCCGGCGAGGGTAAAGGACCTCGAAGAATATGTAACAGTTGTAGGGTCACAGTTTCATCAATATCAGAGAAGGTCAGTGTTGGAGAGGGTAGTCCTGTTACTGAGTGTCACTTAGACGCGACGTCAGCCTGACCCTCGAGGTATTGTTTACCTTGCTATACGCTGGACATCAGTCACACCAAAGGCGAGAGAGTCGAAATCTAAGGCTTATCAGAGGAAATATTAGGATAAAGGAATGTGAATCTGCAGTGATGACAAATACCCAGTCTGCTCATAATGGCTCATTTCATTTACACTATGAAACATTACGCGATAATGGCTAAAAGACAAACACACTCACACGCAGTCCTCTGACTTCCATAGGAGATTCAATAAGACGCTGTTTTCCAGTCCCGAACACCGAGCGAGTTGAGGGGTACTTCTGAAAGTTTTTGTATCTGAGCACAGCCGCGCGAGTCCAGCTGATATCTAACTGGAATGAAAAAAATGTAGTTTCCTAACCAAGGCTCTTGAAACTTTAAAGAATACAATGAACGAATGAAAATGATACTAGAGTTCTTAAAATGTGAGTTTTGGCATTCAGTGTATCTGCCTATGACTCAATTTTCAGTCTACACAGATACATTATATGGTTCCAGGTTCCAGCTACAGGGCGTCAAACCTCCCGTGCTGCGGACGGAGGACGACCTCGATCCCCCGGCGAAGTACCACGTGGCTGCAGATGTGCCATACATCAGGTGAGTCTTCTCGAGTGGGTAGATATATTCATGAAATTGGGTGAGCCTTAGGATGGTAGCAGAAAATTCCCTGGGTCGGGTGAATCTTAGGGAGTGAGTGAAGATATTCCCTACGTCAGGTGGTTCTCCTGCAGGAGGCTAAGACATTCCTTATGTTGGTCTGCAGAGGTACTCTTTATGTCAGGTGAATCTCTTGGATTAAATATAGATATTCTCTCTTTCAAATGAATACCCAAAAGCAAAGAAAGATATTCTTTGTCAGACAAGTCTCTTGGAGCAAACAAAGATATTCTCCATCGGGTGAGTGTCCTGGAGTAAGGAAAGGTATTCTATATGCAATGCGAGTCTCCCTTTTAAGGGGACAAAGGTACCTTCACGTATCTTGTGGTGCAGACGTGGATATTCTCCACATCTTCTGGAGTCGGTGAAGACGTCCTCTACGTCAGAGGGATACTTTAATCTTTTCCAATGGGTAATGAGTCTCAGGCGTAGGCAATGGCAGTCCTACGTCAGTTGAAAGGTTCTGAGAAAGGTGTTGTTGTCCTTAACGCCAAGTGAAGTGACATATCATGTGATAAGTCTGGAGAAACTAGGCAGAAAAATTCCTCTTCTCAAGTGGGCACGTGAGCTGTATGGGAGGTGATGATCTGTTAGCTGATCGCCTCTGGATCAGCAGTCGCACAAGAGCAATCACCAACAGATCGAAGAGCGCACGTACACCATCGAAGTCCTTTACCTCCCCGTTCATTAAGCTCTGACCATAACGATGGAGGCAGTATCAGTATGTCAATGTTTTCCCCAGTCGAAGTTTTTTTTTTTTATCAAAACCCCGTTATTTCAGCTCTTGTGATCTGTTTTCACCCATGCTATGAATAAGTCTGTCCTGAACGAGATATTCTAAAAAATTTTTACACCAACACGAAAAAAAAAAAGGACACAAGTCTGAAGAAGTGACATTAAGGCAGCTCATAAGTCCATATATAATCGGGTCATATACATTCAAGATGTGCTTATAATTTCTCCTAGTACTATGGAAACCACGCTAATAAGATTTAGATTGAATTTCTGGGGAGGGATTAAGATTTAAAAGCCACCAACTGAACGATGGCAGTTATCTTTATAAGGTTTCGTGATCTCTTTCTTCATTATGTAATGGGTTATATTACCTTCATGGTCACCACGTCCAGGTCTGAATGTACTCTGGTGTAGGGGCTTTTCTTCCCAGCCAGGATCCCTTGTATCTCATACTGCTACCTTTATTGCCCTCCACGACAGACACATGGAGTTTACATTTATTAAGGCTGCGTTCTCAGGACCTTTTCAAGATATATCGAGCCAACGTCATGTAATTAGCTATCTATTTTAGGATTCGTATACCATATCCACTTTTCCATTGGTCTGTCCTTGTATGACACAAAGCATTCTCAAGTCCGTAGTGGGAATCCCCATGCATAAGCAGCGTCAGATTTCAAGTTCTTTCCTTATTAGACGCTGAGAACATTTACCAAATGATGTTACACTTACGCAGTCACTCGTACATATGGATATGTCAGTTTACCATTATTCCTTTCAGGTATTACGTGGCCGTCGTATTGCAGTTCCAGTTCCACAAGGCGCTGTGCTTGAAGGCAGGAGAATACGACCCGCTCGATCCGGCCAAACCACTCCACAATTGTGACATCTATCAGTCTACAGAGGCGGGCAACGCCCTGAAGTAAGTGGATGACATATTACACACTGGAGGCAAAATTGGAACGATTGTAAATCTTAGGGAATGACAGAACCACATGAAGACCTCCATTGATCATAATAGGCAACTTATGTACCCCTGGGTAACACAAGTGGTCCATGTACTTCCTGTGGTACACAAGTGGTCCATGTACTTCCTGGGGTACTCAAGTGGTCCTTGGCGTATGCAAGTGAATCATGTACTTCTTGGGGTAACGAGGGTTCCATGTCCTCCATAGCGTACGCAAGTGGTTCAGGTACTCCAGTGAGTAGAGAAGTGGACCATACCATCCCTAGAGTACACAAGTGGTCCATGTAATTTCTGAAGTACACAAATGGTCCATGCACTCCCTATGGTACAAAGAGGTCCATGTACACAAATGGTCCATTTACTCCCTGGGGTACACAAATGGTCCATGTAATCCCAGGGTTACGAAAATGCTCCATGTACTCCCTTGGGGTACACAAGCTTTCCATGTACTCGCTCAGGTACATAAGAGATCCATTTACTCCCTAGGGCACAAAAGCGGTCCATACACTCCCCGAGGTACATAAGTATTCCGTTTATTCTGTGGGTTACAAAAAATGTTCTTCATGGGATACACAAGTGGTCGATATATTTCTTGTGGTATACAAATATTTCATTTACTCTTTGGGGCGCACAGGAGTTTCATATACTCCCTAGGCTACACAAGTGGTCCATGCACTCCGTAGGGTACATAAGTGGTCCATGCACACCCTGGGGTACACAAGTGGTCCATGCACTCCCCGGGGTGCACAAGTGGTCCGTGTACTCACTAGTACAAGAGAGGTCAATGTATTCCATGGGGTACACAACTGGTCCATGCGCTTCATGGACAAGTGGTTCATGTCCTCGCTGAGGTGCACTCGGCCACAGAGTTCGCTAGCACGTCCTTTGTATGTTTATGTCAAGTGAGTTGGTAACACTGTGTGGGGGAGTTAGGGTGCGTGGAACACAGAGTGACGTTAACTGTGAAAGAGATGGTCATTACTAAAACAATCAAATTGTTCTTGCAAATAGGTCTGGTAGTATGTTTTGTATAATTGATAATAATCAAGCTTGTGAAAGATATTAATGAATGTAATATTTCGTTTTGCTGCCAAGATCTTCTATTGTCGTACAGCAGCTACTTTTTATGTTGAAGGCTTCAGTCATGGACAGAAATCCATATCAAGGCTGGGCCTTGATTGAAGTATAGAGAGAATTGTGAAACAGAAAAAGAAAAGACAAGGGAAAGTATTTACGAATTTTGTAGGACGTGAAAGACCTGTCTCTTGAAATGTGCCAGGCCACATTTATTGAGAGAGACATGAGAAGGTAGAGAGTTCCAAAGCTTCAACGTGTAGGGAAAGAAGCTGGTTTCAAAACGGCTCACCCTCGAGTTGCCGATGGCCACACAATAATCATGTGACGCAACAGCTTGCCGAGTATTTCGTGATCTAGCTCGTGGTGAGGGTACACAAGCAGCCAACTCTCGGGAGCAAAAACTAAAGTAATATCCATAGAAGAGGGAAAGTGAACCAACATTGCGGCGTAGGGTAAGAGGGTCAAGTTTGGAAGTTAGTCTGGGACAGTTTAAAAGTCGGACCGCTTTCGACTCAACTCTGTCAAGTAACGATACAGTGCGAGAACAACCCCAAATGTGAGAGCAGTACTCCATGCAGGGACGAATCAATCCCTTGTATAAACCGAACAACTGTTCAGAAGAGAAGTTTCGACGTCTAAATAGGACACCCAGTTTCTCAGAGGCAGACTAAGCTATTCCTGTAATGTAGGGTTTCCAAGTATGAGTGGATGTTACGGTAATACCAAGCATGTTCATTGAGTCAAAAGGTGGAATTACAGAACCGTCAGAAGAGAGAGGAGAGTTGAGAGGAGTTTCCGATAGAGAGATGGGTAGAAATTAGGTTTTGGAGGCAGTAAACTTAAGATTTTGTGTGCCCCACTGAGATATCCTGTTAAAGATTGGGTTTATTGAGGAAGCTGTAGTAAGACGAGATGCAGATCGAGTGAGAGAAGATGGAGCAGAGTTGAAGGTTGTGGATGAATGCAGTGTTGAGTGTTCAGCGTATGAGTGCACTGGATATTTTGTGGAGGAGAAGAAATAGTTGAAAAAAAGAAGTGTAGGGGACAGGACAGAACCTTGAAGGACACCGCTATTGATGGAGAAAATGGGGAAGGCTGATCCATCAAAACCACAGGGATAGATCAGCCAGAGAGGCAGCTAGATATGAGGGAGCAATGTGAGGAGGGAAGCCAAAAGAGGGGAGCTTAGAGACGAGAGCCCGATTGCCGCAAGTGCAATAACACGTGACTCCCCAAATCTCTCAGGGATGATGACCAGACATTAGTAAGTGGATCTCGCCTTACAGAAGGCATACTGGTGATCATAGAGAAGACTGTAATTTTGTAGGTGTTTAAGGATATGGGAGTTGAGGAGTGATTTAAATACTTTGGATATGGTAGATGCTAAGCAATAAGACGATAGTTAGAGAGGTCAGAACGGTTACCCCTCTTAGGGATGGGATGTATTAATGCATACTAGACAGATGGTGTTCAACTTAGGAGAGGTTACTAGAGAGTACACGAAGGTTGGTGTATTGAATAGAAAACAGAGGAAGGTCTATCAGAGAGGTAAATGTTGTGGAAGGTGCCGGTACTACTACTACCAGAGCCCTACCTCTCATGTGGCATGATGATTATGTCAGATGACACTTTATCAGCAAGTGCCTACTTTCTGTGGAGTTCCATACAGGATTCTATATACCATATAGTTCAATATAAACACAGCTAATGTGTCAAACAGAAACATGCAACATTTACGAGTAAATAGATGTCTAGTGACCACTTGACTCTCACCGTGTCCTACCCCTACATCCCCTTTCCTCTTCCCCGTATCCCGGACGTTCCCTACCCCTTGTGCACATTTCAAACTCCCAGTTGTCACACCTCTGACCAGGCAAATCAACAGACGATATGAAATCATTCTAGCAATGTGTTAACCCAAGTTCTCACCATCATCTACCTGCTAATAAACATCACCATTCTTCCCGTTCCTCCACTCTTTCCCTCCCTTCTTTTTAGGGTCTCCTCCACCCTCCCTTCCCTCCCACAAACCATACATTCAAGGATGGTTTTGAGATGGCGTCAGTGTGACATGTGCCACTGTGGTTACTATATAACATACCCGTTAACATACACGTGCCCCGACTCCTCACCCATACAGTGTCACCAGCTCATTGCCAAATATACTAGGTACGTGCTGTGGCCGAGTGTACACAAGTGGTCCATGTACTCCAAAGGATACGTACGGGGTCAATGCTCTCCCTGGTACACATGTTCCATGTACTCCCTAGGGTACACAGTTGTTCCATGTACTCCCTGGGGTACACAAACATTCCACGTACTCCATAGGGTAAACAAGTGTCTCATTACTCCCAGGGGTACACAAGCATTCCACCCACTCCATAGGGTACACAAGTGTTCCATGTACTCCATGGGGTACACAAGTGGCCTATGCACTCCTCAGGATACACAAGTGGTCCATTTACTCCGTGTGGTACATATGTGGTCCATGTTCTCTATGAAGTACATAAGTGGTACATGCACTCCCTAGGTTTCACAGGTGTTCCATGTACGCGATGGGGTACACAAGAGAACCATGCACTCCCCGGAGTACACAAGTGGTCCATGTACTCCCTAGGATACACAAGAGGTCCATGTACATCACTGGAATACACATGTGGTTCATGCATTTCTTGGAATATACAAGACGTATGTACACACAATTTATTACACAAATGGTCCATGTACTCCCTGGGATACACACGAGATACATGTACTCCCAGAAGTACACAAGTGGTTCATGCACTCCCTGAGGTAAAACGTGGTCCATGTACTCTGTGGGGTACACGAGTCGTCCATGCACAAGTGGTCCGTGTACCTCCAGGGGTACACAGGCGGTCCATATACTCACAGGGGTACACAAGCGTTCCATGTACTCCCTAGGATACACAAATGGTCCATTTACTCCCTGGGGTACCCAAGAAGTACATGTACTCATTGAGTACAGAAGTGGTCCATGCAATCAATCCCTAGGGTACAGAATTGTTCCATGCACTCCCTGGGGTACACAAGTGGCCCATGTACTCCATGAAATATACAAATGGTCCACATAATCTCTGTGGTACAAAACTGCTTCATACATTCCCTGGGATACACATGAGGTTCATATATTGCCTGGGGTACACAAGTGGTTCATGCACTCCCTGGGGTACACAAGTGGTCCATGCACTCCCTGGGGCACACAAGTGATCCATGCACTCCCTGGGGTACACAAGTGATCCGTGCATTCCCTGGGGTACACAAGTGGTCTATGCATTCCCTGGGGTACACAAGTGGTCCATGCACTCCCTGGGGCACACAAGTGATCCATGCACTCCCTGGGGTACACAAGTG
>JAUUDZ010020224.1:0-11296 GCA_032361705.1 Panulirus versicolor | reverse complement strand
AGAGAGAGAGAGAGAGAGAGAGAGAGAGAGAGAGAGAGTAAGAGAGAGTAATTATTTCACTATTTATCACATCAGTTTTACCGGTGTATAATCCTCATTCGTTGATATTTATTGTCTAGCGTTCCAGTGGTAATATCTATTACTGTAATGCCCACTGGGTAGTAATTTTGATAATGTTCATTGTATAATGCCGAGTGTAGAATTCTTGATTGACTATACTCAGTCTATTATGTTCGGTCTTTAACCTGTAATGCTCAACCTATAGCTCTCACCCTATAATACTCAGCTCATGATGCTAAACCTTTGATATTAATTTTATAATGCTTCAGTCTCAATACTCCTTCTGTAAGACTCAACGTATTAGTATTCAGTCTATATCATTCATTTCTTAATCGTCCGTGATGGTGAATCCATTATACTGTTTCATAATGCTTGGTGCATTGTGTTTGGTCTATGATGGTAACTCTATAATACTCGCATGGTAATGTTTGGCCTCGCGGGTTCCTTGTATGATGCTAGTTGTATAATGCATTCTATAATGATTCGTCTGTAATGTTATGTCTGTGATGTGTATTCCATATTACTTGATATCTATCATGCTCATTCAGCGACACATGATACTATATTTGGTCAGTAATGTTCAGGCCATAATAGTAGATCTGATATACACACTATGTATAGTCTATAATGCTTAATGTGTAAAGTTAGTCTAAAATGTTCACTGCAATTCTTTTTCTATGATATTTGCTCTATAATTCTTGCACTATAATGCTAAATCAATATTAGTAGTACAATGGTACTCATTCTATAATACATGGTCTAAAACGGAAAATGTATGATACTAGCTATATGGAGTTTGATATATAATACTCAGCAAGCTGCTGCGTCACGTGGTTACTGCGTGGCCATCAGCAACTTAAAGGTAGGCCATTTTAATAACTGTTTCTTTCCCTTCACGTCGAAGCTTTGGAACTCTCTACCTTCTCATGTCTTTCCCGATAACTATGATCTGGCACACTTGAGATGGCAGCCCTTTCACTTCCTCCAAATTTCTTAGATACTTTCCCTTGTTTTTTTTTTTATTGCCTTTCATGATTTATTTTATGTTTCAATTAAGGCCCGGCCTTGATGTGGACTTTTAACCGTGAGCGGAGCCTCCAACGTAAACAAAAACAAACAAACAAACTTTAACCTGTCCTTTTGATTCTTCAGTTATAAAGTTAAGTTTGAAATGCTAAATCTGAATAGTTTTCCATAATTCTTGGTCTTTAAGGTTAACACTTTGCTGTTTTCCCCCATAAAGAATATTATGTATTTTTAAGTCTGTAATGTTGAGCGATTGATATTCATTCTGTGATGTTTGGTCTTTACGTACACTGTACAGTCTCAAACATGTAGCACTCGCTCTCTGTTTCTTGGCCATAATGCCTAGCACTTAATACTAACCCGATAATACTTGCTCTTCAATGCTGAGACTATTATACTAACTTCACGATACTCACTCTGTGGTGTTTAGCTCATTAAGTTCATTTCACAGTCTATGTATGTAGTCTATATACAGTGCACGCTCACTGTATATTCTTGTTATATAACATTCAGTCTACAACGCCCTGTGTTTAATAATTATATTATTTCTTGAGCAATAAAGCTATGTCTGCAGTAGTAACTCTATAAGTATCGGTATATAATGCTCACTCTCTAATGCAATATATTTAGCAATCATGCCTCAAAAGTGTGTGTATAATGTGTAATACTCACTCCGTAATGCTTGGTCTGTTATGCTCAGTGTTGTATTACACTCAGACAATAATGCTGCGTCAGGGACATTCTGAATGATACATGATCGATAGTGCTCACTCTATACCGTTGCCGTTTGATCTATAAAGCCTAGTCTATATACTATAATTATTACCCGTTCTCTTTATAATGATTGAGCAATGATCATCAGGCTGTAATACTACATCTATATTGGTCTATGATATCCGATTAATAATGCCACATCTATAATACTTGTTTCCTAATACTCCGTCCATGATGCTAAATGTATAATGCTCTTAACTGCCCAGTCAACACTGTTCGCTTGGAAAATTACACAGTCGCAGGAAACAGAGAAGCATTTAATTCCTTAGCCGGGCCCGTGAACCGCTAAACTGCCATCCATAAGGAATTAGGAGATTTTGACTTTCTTTGTCAGCGAGGATTAAGAATAGATGAAAAAACGATTAACACAATGAACATAGGAAGACGGTTAAAGGCTTTAACACCTTATCTGCGAGTTATAACGAACGTTGCCTTCGCTAACAGAAATCCCTTAGGGCTGCAGGATTTTCCAAACCTTTTGAAGTGGGTTATGATAATGCTCCTGGAAGACATTATACAAAGACTGAAGCATTAGTAGCGGATATTTTCAACAGTGGATTATATTTTTACAGGGATATATCACTTCTGATGTAGTGTTAGTTGTAAATCCTTGAACAGAAAGAAAAAGAAGGAAACGACGTGACAGCGGCGAAGAAACAGGATAGTTTAAGAGAAGGTTTGAATGGGGCGAGGCTGGAGTGTGTAGAGTGTGTTAGGTACTCAGGAGGGGACTTGGACGCGGCTGGAATCATGGAGATAATTGAGTTATAGGGTGAGGGGTAAGGAGAATGGTCCTCGGTGCATTAGGGAATGTGTCTTAAGGCTGAGATGGGAATGTCTGATGGTATAGCAGTTCTGAGAGTCTTGTATGGGTGTGTCTTGGGGCCCTGAGGGCAAAAGAAAGGAGAAAGGTGGACGTGCTGGAAATGAAATGCCTGAGGATGATATGTGGTGTGAGGAGGGTTGATCGTGTAAGGATATACTCTAAGAGTGAGGTATGGTGATAAGCTCAGCATAACTGAGAGAGTTTATTGGGTGTGTGATTAAATGGTTCGAACTTCTGGAGAGACGAGTGAAGAAAGACTGGTTAAGAGGATCTTTGCGTCAAAACTGGATGGACGAACGTGAAGGAAGGGACAAAGAAAAAGATAGAAGGATACGGTGAAAGTGATTTTGTGTTATTAGGACCGGACATTCCGGAGGGTAAGAAGCGGCATATATTAAATTGAACGTGATCCACGTGGTATATTGGGAGTGACGTGTCGTGAGTGGGTGGGACCCTGGCTTAGGAAGAGGGTTAATTATGGAATAATGTATGGGGCTTGACTGTGGACAGTGGACAGTGTCTTCGGTGCAGTATACATGATGTCTAAAAAGTGAATTTGAGCAAATGAGGCCTTCGTTTTTTGGGTTTTTTTTCTTGACGCAACCTCGCTGTGGCGGGAGAAGAGATTGTGTATCAAATAATGTATAATGAAAGATGAATAGAAAGAAAGCTTATATTCTGCCGAGGGCATGACTTAAGTGGTAGATCATAATTGGTTAACACGAGCTTATGACGGCACACGCGACCAATACGCATTGCATTAGAATATCTTTGGGTTTTCCTTTTATCTTTGACTATAAACGATAATTACCTGACTTGCATGACACATTCATGACCAAGTGACTTTCAGCTGTTGCAGCTTAAGATCAAAATGAAACGCAGAGACAACACACTCACACTCTCACACACACTCTCACACTCAAATTAAAGTGTATGGGTGCAACACACACACACACACACACACACACACACACACACACGTACTTATTAACTATAGGTTTAAGTGTTTATTACATACTAATCTGGTTGCGATTTGACTCGTTTACATTTTCACTGGAAATCGTCTCCAAAGAATCTCTCCACCATCACCCTCCACCACATAGGCTACGGTAGCCTTCCACTGCCGCCCTCCACCAAACAAAGCATTCCACCATCATCATCCACCACACAGACGACTGTAACCCTCCATGAGAAATGCCATGGAAGCTCTCCACCACCATCCCTCCATCACACAGGCCACGGAAGACACCATCACTCTCCACCACATAGACGACGGAGGTCCTCCACCACCGCCTTCTATCACACAGGCCAGGCAAACTCTGCACCACCACCCTCCACCACACAGACCCCGGAATTCTTCCACCACACAGTCAACTTCTAACTCCCAAAGAGTCTAAACTTTCCTTGCTACTGATTGAGCGTATTCTTGAAGCTACAGGAGCCACATAGAAGGTGCGCTTGGGGTATGTAAATAAGTTATGAAGTGATACAACAAGCAGGCTGAAATTACTGTGAAATTTAGAATAAAGTTTGACTGTAACACGACAGTCATTTTAAATGGCAGTAAGATTCACCTTTTAATTAGTCATGAGATCATTAGATTTATATTTTCGTTGAAGGTTCCGGTCACGGAAAAAAATTCCACATCAAGGATGGCCGCAATTGAGATATGGAGAGTTTAATGAAAGGGAAAGAGAAAAGACAAGGGAAAGTATCTACGAATTTCGGAGAAAGTTAAAAACCTGTCTTTTGAAATGTGCCAAGTTATAGTTACTGGGTAAGACTTGAGAGGTTAGAGATACCCAAAGCTTCCAGGTGTAGGGAAAGAAACAGTTATCAAAACGGCTCACCCTTGAGTTCCTGATGGCCATGCAATAATCGTGAGAGACAGCAGCTTGGCGTGTATTGCGTGATCTAGCTAGTGGTGGGGACACACAGGCAGCCAGTCCTGGTGAACAAAATCCAGATCAATAGCTACAGAGGAGTGAAATTGAACCAACATTGCGGCGTAGGGTAAGTGGTTCAGGTTTTGAAATTAGCTTGGGAGAGTTTATAAGGTGGACCGCTTTCGATTCAACTCTGTCAAGTAAATGATGCAGAGCTGGAACCACCCCAGATGTGAGAGCAGTACTCCATACAAGGACGAATCAATCCTTTGTATAAATGGTGCAACTGTTTGGAAGAAGAGAAATTTCGACATCTAAACAGGACTCGCATTTTGTTACAAGCAGACTTAGTTATTTCAATGATGAGGGGTTTCCAAGACAGAGTGGATGTTACAGTAATACCAACTATGCTCATCGAGTCAAGAAGTAGATTTAGAATTCAGTCAAAGGCGAGAGGAAGGTTGTGAGAAATTTTCGATGGAGAGGTGAGCAGAAACTAGGTCTTGGAGGCATTACTGACGAACGTGTGTCGAGACGGGATGCAGATCGAGTGAGAGAAGGAGCAGATGTGAAGGATGTTGAGGAAAGCAGTGTTGAGTCGTCAGAGAATGAGTGCATTTGGTTATTTGTGCAGGAGAGGAAATCTTTGATAAAAAAAGAGAAAATGTGTAGGGGACAAGATAGAACCATCCAGGAACATTGCTGTTCAAGGAGAAAGAGGGAGGCTGATCCATCGACAACCACAGAGATAGATAGGCCGGAGTGGAAGATAGATATGAAGGAGCAGAGTGAGGGAGGGAAGCTAAGAGAGAGAAAGTTAGAGACGAGACCCCGTCAGAAGCCATAGATGTGTCAAGGACAACTACACATGACTCCCCAAAATCTTTCAGGGATCATGACCAGACATTAGTAAGATAGGAAAAAATATCAGCAGCGAATCTCGGCATAAGGGAGAAGACTGAAATTCGAGACGTCTGAGAAGACGGGAGTTGGGGAGGGATTTAAAAACCTTGGAGATGGTAGATGTCTTGCAACAGGACGATTGTTATAGGGTTACACGGTTACCCTTCCATGGGATGGGATGTACCAACGTATGCTTCCAAGAAGGAAAAGTTCTATTTTTAAACAGAAACGGAACAGACGAGCAAGCACAGGTGCAAGTTGAGAGGCACACTCTCAGTACACAGGGATTGGATGTCATCAGGACCATAAGCCTTACTTGTGTCGAGAGAGAAGTGCTTTTCGGACAGTCCGAAAAGAGATTACGAGGAGGTGCATAGGATTAGTAAGAGGAGCATCAGGGGGTGAAGGAATGTTAGTCATCCAAGGTGGAGTTAGAGGAGAAACAGGAACCGAACAGAGTCGCTTTGTCTATGGGAGGCACAGCTATGGTACCCCCAGAACGGAAGAGTGAAGGAAAGGTAGAGCGACAGAATTGTTAGAGATGTTCCAAGCTAAAGACCAGAAAGACCTATCAGTGGATGACGAGGAGAGGTTATCGCACTTCCTTTGAATAAAGGAACGTTTCGCCTCCCGGATAACATACTTGTAATGATTACGGGCAGTGATAGATGCTGAATGGAAGTCGGAGGAAGGAGAGTTTCTCCAAGCCTGATATGACTGATCTCTTGTCTGATTGGCCTCAGAACAGGGGGAAGAGATCGTCCTGGAGGAGGAGGAGATAAATGCCTCCACTTCTCTTCCATTCCTTGTGAAGTAAATGTATCGAAAAGAAGTATGTTTATTAGTTTTTTATGCATCTAGAAAAAAGTCTTTAAGTTTTTAGAAACATCTTGAAATAACTGTCAGTCTGTCTTCACACATTGTTGGCGGGTGTTGAAAAGGCTGGACACTCACATGATGGCGCACCTCACGCAGGGAAACATATTTATACTTCACGTATTTTAATCAAACTAATAATGTCTCAGAAGGAATATGAAACAACTGGCCTGTTATAGATGCGGCGATAACGTATAACCTATTTTAATCCAACCACGATAATAACGTACGACCTTTTTCTAGATACTGTACGAACATATGACCTGTTTTGTTTTAGACACGAATATCGTACGACCTTTTTTTTCTGGACACAGTAGTAACAAATAACCTATTCTAGATCCTGTGATAATGTATGACATTTTTCATAGACACAATGATAACATATGACCTCTTCTAGACCTGATAATAACATATGACCTATTCTATTGTAGACAAGATGATAACATATGATCTGTTCTATTCTAGACAAATCAACAACATGAGACCTATTATACACACGGCAATCTATTTTTGAATTAATTACTGTGACTGTAAAATAATAGTTTTCTCTTATATGACATTCACTATGTCCCTAGGAAGCAACATGACTAACGTCTGTTACCATATAAATGCTAATTAAGGCCGACCTAAGGTCATATTCGTACCATAATTAGCAACATAATTAATCAAGGATGGCCCAAGGGTCATATCCATACCTTAATTAGGAATAAACTAATTAAGAATGACTCAGGATCATATTTCTACCTTTATTCGCAATGTGATTAATGAATATTGTCCCAGGATTACATTTACAAGTCAAATGTAGACATTAATAAGACAGTGATATATATGTGTGTGTGTGTGTGTGTGTGTGTGTGTGTGTCGCTAGAGAATAGCTGGTGTTCTTCAGGTGTTCTCTCAAGGTGTGTGTGGTGCTAGACAACAGCTGATGTTCTGCAAGTGTTCTCTCAAGGTGTGTTTGGTGCTCGATAAGAAGCGGTGTTCTTCAGGTGTGTGTGGTGGTAGAGAACAGCCATTGTTCTTCAAGTGTTCTCCCTGATGGTCGCCAGCCACTTCCCTGTGTTACTGTCCTTCTGGAACGTCCTCTGGGAGACGTGTGCACTACCCTTACTCAGGAGCTCACGTTACAGGGAAGTCGAGATGTGAGAGAACCTCTCTTTCTCTCTCTCTCTCTCTCTCTCTCTCTCTCAAATGTCGTGCTCTGGATCAGAACATGGAACCAATATGAGCCCCCCTTGCCAGCCATCATTGGCCTGGGTCTCGTGTTAGTTAATCTAGATTTATTTTGAGCAGATTCTGACCTGACCCTTGGCTCCGTCAGGGGACCAGTGAGAAAAACTAAAAGAAAATGCGGATCCGTCGTCTTGGATCCGTTTATTACACTGTCCCTCACTAGAACTGTACGAGAAAATCGAAAATGATTAAGTCACAAGCAAGTGTTGATTATGATGTAATACTCACGAACCGTATGGCACGATTATATGTATAATTAAGATAGAATATGGGTGCATGTCGGAGGGTTTTGGTGACACTGATAAATTGAATTCTTAACTATTGACAGTAGAAAATGAAACGGTTTATAGGTAATTCATGTCATTTTTATTACCGTCGTCTCACGAGCTGTGGGGCGACGTGCCTAGCAGCGTCTCGCCCTAGGTAGTGAGCTGGGCCACACAGCATGACGTCATGACACACACAGACACACCAGCAGTGTGATTCCGAGACTTAACATGGACGGCTGAGGTTTATGCCTCTAGTGCTAGCCCACCTCAGGACGCCCTTAACTCACAGTAAACTCCCCTCGTAACAAACCCCAATGAGGGCAACGCCATATGAGTTATGCTGCAGGGTGAGGGAGTGAGGGAGGGAGGGAGCGAGGGAGCAAAAGAGAGTCTTCCCTCCTTGAGGAGCCCCTTTTCCTCTCCCTACGAACCAAAGTTTTCCTCGACTTCCAAAAAAGTTTCAACTTTGGTATAATCTGGGAGGGCTTGTTGAGGACGGTTCAATAAGGTTTAGTTACCTTTCTATAATAATAAGTTCTAACTCTATGTTTTTATATGTAATGGTGTTAAATACCTGTAATCTTTTTTCCACCCTTGTGCTCAGCCTGTAGAAACTGTTATGTCCCAAAAGCAAGTATAACATTATCTCTTTTCTTATCTCACACGTAAACAATAGAAATGAGATCTATTTAATGATACGTTTTCAAAGATTTTGTTTCTCCTTTACGTGGCCAGCTTTAGCTGAGCTGGGATTCGTTGCAAAGCTTGATAGAGTTATAATTCCTCCAGCGTCCATGACACTGACAGAGTCTTGGGGAAAATTATGTTCAGTTGTGCTGTCAAGGAAGAGACGAAACTTTCCCAAGACGTGACCAGAAAGGGAAATTTATGGCCGTAGAGAAAAAAAAAATATTGAGGAGGGTCTTTGGTGCCTTGAAACCCACTCCTCACATTATTACTTCATAGTGTCAACATCTCGTTGGCCATATTTCAGATCTTATTAAGTACAACAATGGTAGTAAAGCCTGATCCAGGTTTTTAATAGTAAGTTTATAGTGCACACTGCAGGTACGTACAGATCTGCTGATCACAGGGCAAGTAAACCTTTCATATGTGTTGATATGTGGCACACAAGCACGCAGGGAGACACGTAGCTTCCCCAGATACATAATGCTTGCAGGATGTAGCCGCGTCTTCACACACACACACACACACACACACACACACACACACATGTTAACCAGGAGCTGACGTTAACCAGAACCCGATTGTGAAAAATGTGATAAATTATATTTTTCCTCAAGTCTCAGTTTCCAATCTTTCCCCACTCTGGCGGGAAAGACGAGCAGAGATGAAGGAAAATATAGAAAAAAAGAAGGATATCGTCAGAATGAAATTTGGAAGAGTGACTGGCGGTCCAGATTTCGTCCATTTGTCAACTGTTGCTTAGAAATTGACGAGGTAACGAGGCGTCGGCAGCTGGCTACCCACACCATCAGAGGAATCCGTCAATTGTGTCAGAATGTTTCGCTCACCATAGTGAGGTGTGTGTATAGCCAAGTGATGTGCGGCAACATAAAAGATTTAAGAATGTCATCCCAGAGTATCTGGAACTCATCATCACTCGAATAAAGATAGTGACAAACAAACAATAAAAAAAAACTGAAATAGAAAATAGATTATATCAAGAACTGAAAAAAGAAACATAATATGCCCTTATTCCTCTACCATAAAAAGACGTCATTTTGTAAGATGAAAAAAGTAAAATATGAAACAAAGATGAATACAAGGAGGGATGACACGGATGAATAACTGGATAAACAAGTTATTGTAGAGCCCTAATGATGCTCAATCGATCAATCACTTCCCTTGGGAAACCCACCATTTATCATAATTCCCTTCCCCTTCTCCCTAATTAATCTACCCATGCATTACTTAAACGTCCTCATACATCGCAGTCCTCATGATTTATGAGTCCCTGTGAGTGTTCAAGACTTGCCCATGTAAGTACGTACTCAAATCTGTGTCAAGATAACACTCTTAGGTATGCCAATGTTGGCACGCCTACATCACTGTTTCTGTCAACAATTGTGTCACGTTTGACCGGTGATTGTCAAGCTTGATTTCTGTGACTGTCAAACTTGACTTTTGTAACTCTCATTCATAACTTGTGTGATTGTCAAACTCAACTTTTTGTCAATGTTTGACTTGTATGACTGTCAAGCTTGACCTGTGTGTTGGTCAAGAGTGATAAGCATGCCATCCTTGTCTATCAAGCTTAACACCTGTGACTGTCAAGCTTGACCTGTGTGTTGGTCAAGAATAGTAAAACACTAAGTCATGCTGGGACTGGTTTAGTTGTTACCAGGAATTGATGTCTGTTTCAGTCTGGGATTGATGTATATCTCCGGCATGGATTGGTGGCTACATTTGTGTAGGACTGACGTCTACTTCTGTCTGGGACTGTTGGCTACTTGTGTTTGGGATGGTGGATGTTTCTGTCTGGGATATATAACTGCATCTATCTGGGATTGATGGCTGTCTTGGATTGATGTCAAAGTATGTGTGGGATTGATTTATGTCTGGGATTGATTGCTTCATCAGCCTGTAGTTGATGTTTGTGTTCATCTGGGGTTGATGTTTGTGTTCATCAACTTTAGGATCTTGGTTACTTTCTTGATTAAGTCTATCTTAAGTTAGAGCCTTATTGAACAAGTTACTGTTCAGTCTGAGAATTTTCTAACTTTATATTTGTTTTAGGAAAGTTTTTCGATATGTTTGACCTGCTTGCCCAGCAGATGACCCCTGTGGTCACGACGGTATAGAAGCTGTGTATGGTGGTGTGACCTTTGGCCCGAGGGGTTAGGTCACGCCAACAATACCCAAGAGTCGCACTGACATACTCAAGGATCGTAACGTCGTGGTGAAAGATCGTACCGTCGTGCTTAAGAGTCTTACTATAGTGTTCAAGGGTCGTGACGTCGTGCTCAGTGGTCGTACAGTCGTGCTGAGTGGTCTTACCGTCGTGCTCAGTGGTCGTACCCTTGTCCTAAAGGGGTGACTGTCCTCTGTCGTGGTTTACATCATGTTCCTGTCTTGTTTCCTGTCTCTTCCTGATTCACTGTCTGTCTAATGCGAGTCCAGTGTCTTTTTTCCCCAGGTTAGAAGTCGTTCAACCCCCAGGATCTCTCACGTTTATACTAGTAATCAAATTCTTTTCATCTCGGATCTCGTTTTCTTTATCACATTTTCATCGTCCACTGATGCTCCCAAATGTTTGTTTATCTTGTGAGCCCAGTTTCTTTGTCGTCAACATAAACAACAACAAATTCATTTCGTGAGTTTGTTTTTGTATTAGTGTTTGTTTGTGCCAGTCTGATGTTTTTTGTTATGAGCCTCTCTCTCTCTCTCTCTCTCTCTCTCTCTCTCTCTCTCTCTCTCTC
>JAUUDZ010020213.1:0-11296 GCA_032361705.1 Panulirus versicolor | reverse complement strand
TTCGGTGCATTACACATGACAGCTAGAGACTGAGTGTGAACAAATGTGGCCTTTGTTGTCTTTTCCTAGCGCTACCTCGAGCACACACGGGGGGAGGGGGTGCCATTTCATGTGTGGTGTGGTGGCAGTGGGAATGGATGAAGGCAGCATGTATGAACGTGTACATATGTATATATGTATAAGTCTGTGTATGTACATATTTGTATACATTGAAATGTATAGGTATGTACATGTGCATGTGTGGGCGTTTAAGTATATACATATGTATGTGGGTGGGTTGGACCATTCTTTCATGTTTCCTTGCACTACCTCGCTAACATGGGAGACAGCGAAACAGTATAATAAAGAAAAATAATCATGGCCAAATATTGTTCAGACTATGTCCCAGCCACCGGCAATCAGCCAGTAACCAAAATTATGCCAGCCAATGCTCAGAAAACCACTCTTTGTCTGCACCTTTTCCTGTTATTTAATGCCTCTTGAGTAAGAGTAGCCATGTCATTATATCTGTAGAGACTATATAAGGTACTCAGGGGAGTACCTTTCATAAGTCTTTCCATCCAGATGTGAAATTTGAGGGGCGTAGGAGGTTTGACAACGAGGAGAAACTCAGCTATAGCTAAGTCCATGGATTTTGCTCGTTCATTTGTAGTGACTATTAACAAAAATGAGAACAGAATAAGAAGAAATTGAAGAACAAGATGAAGGTAAGTTGCTGGAGTAACAGTCTGAAAACCTTACCAATGGGGAACTTTGGCAGTTGTAGGCAGAAAAACTCTTAGAGCAAAGGGCAGAAACATCCTCTATCACATGCCGCTTTACAAACAAGGGGTTTGCAAAAGTGTTTGACTATCTATGACATGGCTGTAGGTCCCATCATTGAATTTGCCCTTGTGCTCTCTAAAGTGAATATAGATCCTTCATGTTGCTACAGGGAACTTTATGAAAAGAGCAAGAGGCATGCCACACAGCTAAAATGGATTAGCTTTTTCAAAAGGTCTAGGAAAACTTCCATTTGAAACAGTTGCTGAATTAGATAATTCAGAGCGTAGTGTAGACAACCTTTGTGTTCCTTGATTTCCCTCCCTGTAACCCTTATTCCACCTTGTCCCATTCCACCACCACCTTAAGCTCTCATCACCGAATTTTCAGGTAAGTGTTCATTAAATATGCAAATCAACCAAAATGAATTTGTGGTAAATAGTTCTTAAGGTAAGTTGTTGCTTGGATTTTCCATAGTTAGAGTTAGATATGGAAAGTTAGTGCTTGGGAACATAACCTCCCCTGTGTAATGGGTATCAATTGTACATGAAATGATATTTTGCAGAGCAACAGGTTTTCCAGGAACATAACTTTGTCATTGTTCTGGGATAGCTGTACTGTAAATTAGTTTTGATCATTGTAGATATTGCCAATTGTGAGACCTTGATGCTATGCTGAAATTTATTTGATTTGCATTCAGCATATGTTTGGAAAACAATGACTGTTAAGTTAATTTTATACTGAGTTAACAATAACCTGTCCTCTTAAACTGTTTCACGAAAATGATACATAGTACACTATGAAATTATCTTTGGAGGCTGACTTGATGAAAGCTAAACATGCAACATATCTTTATTGTAATGAGCTTAAATGCTTGCAATATGAAGGTAGACTGTAATGTAATTGCACATATTTTCCTAAAACTTTTCATAAGAAACTTTAGGGAAGAATGTTTAGAATACATTACAGTTGGCTTTCATATTTCAAGCATTTTTTTTATTGCATTACATTATTGTTAAGCTTTTCTTAATTTTGCTTCCGAAGATGACTTTGTTAATTTCATAATTTACTGGACACAAGTTTTATGCTAAGGGTCTAAGAGGACAAGATATGGTTAACTGAGTTAAAAACTCACAGAATAAATGGTTTTTTTTTTTTCTTCAAGTGGCACATTTAAGCATTATTCTTAGCTTCAGGGTAGTAACCATATTCATTTACAAAACACTGTTTGAAGAAGTAACTGGAGTGATTATTGGACTTTTATTCTATTCAGAGATCATATTTACTTTTCAGTGACCATATTTACTTTTCAGTTGGGGGTGTACTTCCAAAAGCAACTTTCTGTTAAGCTGTCAACAGTCCTCAGTAGTTTCAGCCATTCAAACAATTATTGACATGGAAAACCTAAAAGCCTACCTTAATCCTTTCATTAAGCATGCTTTCTTTAAAGTATTTTGTACCATGTGTATAAAAGAAAAAAATGCCACCTTCCCCCCAAAGGGATGACCATGACAAGAAATTCAACTGTTGTCTGTAGTAAAGTTATTTCATGGGATGGTTTACCACTTTCTTAAAGTCAACCAATAGGGAGAAAATATTAACATAAATCTTTATCAGCAAGGAAAGGGTGCAGGGACAGAGATTAGTGCAGGTAACTTATGATTACTAAATCTAATAAATGATTAAGAAGACAAAACCGAGAAACATAAGCAACTCATTCGAAAAAAGGAAGAGATGGATAAAGAGACTGAGATGCAAAGGGGTTCTGTAGTCCTATAAATGATAGCAGATATGAAATCTTTTTACAAAGAACTTCATTGATGTAGCATTCTTTTCAGGCTTGTTGGTTCTTCTGTTTACTTGATCACTCATTTTTCTCTCTTCAGCCTTTTATGCAAAACTATTACTCAAGTGAACTGTACAATGGCTTTCAGAACTAGCACTTGTTTTATGATATTGTCATGAGCTGAAAATCTGGCTTACTGCACTGAAGATCCAGTCATTGGCATCAGTGGATAGAAAAGTAATGTTGAAGTTGAGAAACAGATTTGGGCGTTAAGGACATTGCTTGAGTTTTAGAATTCCAAAGTTTAGTGGTGTTGGGGAAGAAGCAGACATCACAACAGCCTACTCTTGAGTTGTCGGCAGCCACACAGTGATCATGTGATACTGTGGCTTACTGAGTAGTGTGTGATCTAGCCAGTGATGGGGGCACACAAATAGCCAGACCTCAGAAACAAAAATTTAAATAATTCATAGAAAAGGAAACAGAACTAGGGGAAAAGTAAGCTGTTTCCTTGCTTAGCTTTGCACTTGTTTAAGGATTGTTTATGATGTTCACATTAGTAGGTATAGGATTATCCTTGTATCTGTCTGTAAGAGGATTAGTTGGTACAAGGGGATTGTGGTGATGGACAACAGTCAGTGGAGGTTAGTGTGGGAGATGGTCAGGACTAGTTGGTACAAGGGGATTGTGGTGATGGACATCAGTCAGTGGAGGCTAGTGTGGAAGGTGGTCAGGACTAGTTGGTACAAGGGATTGTGGTGATGGACATCAGTCAGTGGAGGTTAGTGTGGGAGGTGGTCTTGGTGAGGACCGTTCTTGACGCTGGCAGCCACCACCAAAAACACTTCCCTTACTTCTTGTGGGACCCACTGCTGCCCTTGCAACATCCCTCTCCTCCCCTCTGCCTCACTGGCAGTATCCTTAACCTGCAAGACCCTTGTTGCCCTGGCAACATCCCTCACCTCCTACAGGACCCCCTGCTCCCCAAGTAACATCCCCCACCTCCTGTAGACCATTGCTATCCTAACAATATTCTTCATCTGCAGTACCCCCTGCTGTCCTGGCAACATCCCTCACCTTCTGTATGATTCTCTGCTACCCTGGCGACATCACCCTCTTCCTGCAGGACTCCCTCTTTCCCTGATAACATCCCTCGTTTCCCGCAAGCCATCTGCGCTCCTGGCAACATCTCTCACCTCTTGCAGGAACCCCTGCTGCCCAAGCAACATGCCTCACCTCCTGCAGGACCCCCTGCCGCCCTGGCAACATCCTTTGTCTCCCGCACAACCCTCTGCAGGACTCACTGTTGCCCTGGAAACATCTCTCACCTCCTGCAGGACCCTTACGTTGCCCTGGCAACATCCCTCACCTCCTGCGTGTTTCGCCAAAGTTGACGTTCAGGAGGAGCGATCCTTTGTCGGGGCAGGTCCAGGTAGGCTACGAACAAGCTCAAGCGGCAACAAGTCAAATGATGCTGAGCCTTCACAGAGGGTCGTCCAGTGGGTTGGCGTGACGCAACCAGAGATTCCGTCACTGAGTCCTACTAAAATTCACTTCCTCTAACCTAACTCTTGCTCTTTCCCCCTCTTCCTTAGAAGGGACCTTTCTATCATCATCATTCATTGCGGGAGCGGGGAAGCACCTGCGTCTCCACGTTAGGCGACGCCTTGTTCCGTCCCCATCTGCCATATTCATTAGGGAGCAAGTATGTAAAAGTGGTTTGGTGTTTGATGAATGGGTAAAGACAGCGGTTGTTGTTCCACTGTCTGAAGGAGGAAGGAGTAGAATTAAGAACTGTAGAAGAATGAGTCTCCCTAGCATAGTGGACAAGGAGTCCACTGGCCTCCTTGTCTTGAAGGGGAGTCCTTTGGCCTCTACACACGGCAGCAACTATACTTATGCATTGTCCATTCTCGCCCAGATACACCGCTGTGTATCGGTTAATTAGTCGAAGGATTGTGTCGTGGAGTGAGCTAGAGTGTATTAGAGACGAATCCACCTACAACCGTCAGGTAGTGAGCAGCGGTTCTTTGCCAAGAAGGAATCCACAGTCGGGAGCCACCATTGTGTCAGAGTGAGATACCAGTGTTTGTCAGGGGGTCAGGTACTGTCGTGTTGTTGAGTGAACCTATGTTGAGGTTGTGATATGAGCCTTGGTTCTGCTGCAGAAAATGAGCTACTGTATTATAGGTCAGGGAGTGAGCCGATATTGTGTGTCAGAGAGTGAGCTGCTGTCGATTGTCAATGAATGAAAGGCTGAATCTTGCCAGAAAATTAGCCACATTATTGTTTCTTGGAGTGAACCGCCTTTCTGTATCAGGGAGCGAGCTGCTGAGAGTACTCAGGGAGTGAACAGTCTCACTGTCCCAGGAAGTAAGCTACTGTTGTGTTTCAGGGAGTAAGCTGCCGTTCAATGTTCTAGAGTGAACCTTTCTACGTCTGCCAGGGATTAAGCAATTTCGATGCTTCAGGGAGAGAGTGGCGTCGCTCTTGCAACAGGGAGTAAGCCATCGTGTTGTGTGTTAGGGAGTGTTATGAGTCCCTAGTGCATGTTTAGGGAGTGATTCAGTTCATTGCTTCAGGGAGTGGTTCGTTCTACTGTGTCGAGGATCATGTGTCTGGGTCAAGTGCTTCAGTGAATGAGCAGTTGGGCTTTGACAGGGAGTAAGATGCTGATGTGTTGCGGAGAAAGCCGCAGGAGTTTGTCAGGGAATGAGGCACTGACGTTTGCGTTGGAGGGTGCCACCGTCCAGTGCTTTAGACAGAACCTTCGTCTTATGTTAGTGTATCCCCTGTGCAAGGAAATGTAGGCGCCGACGCACGTTAGAGACTGAATCCGTACAATGTATGAGTAAATGAACCGCCGAAACTTGTTTAGGAATGAGTTCAAGTGTCTACGAATCGGCAGTATGTCTCAAAGAGTAGGTCGCTGTCGAATGTCATGGAGCGAAGGGCCATCACTCTGTCAGGTACTGAACTACTGACGAGGATGTTAGAGTGAACCTTGGGGCTTACGAGTTGGGGCAATTCCTTTCCTCCTCCGTCGGTTCGTTTACTTCTTATTATGTAGCTCTCTGGCCGGAGGAGATCTTTGCAGTTTTGTCAGATTTGTTTCCACATCTCCAGTAATATCAGGTGCGCTTTCCTTTATGCGATCTTTAGATTTATCTCTTCTCCATTTGCTACTAATCCATTTGCATCTTATACATTACTCGGTCAGGCATTACCATCATCTAAGAATCCAGGCCTCTCCTCGCGGTGAGGGCGGAGCTGCTGTATCTTCTTGCCTCATTTGGTGTGTCCAGTTCTTTGCCCTCTGATAGTATTGTCCGCTGTTCTCGCTCTCTTGCCTCGGTCTGTCACTTTTGATTAATGCCTCACTGTATGTATGACCACTGTTTGTGTGTTACGAGGAGAGACATTGAGCCTTGCTGCACTTAATCCTGGACTGTCCCTCTTCGTGTCTGAACTCTCCTGGTCTCTCGTGATAGGCTCAAAAACTATGGTTACATCTCAGATTTCTTCGGAAATTAATGGAAGAATATAAGTGTTACCCCAAAATCTGTTCTCCCACAACGACTGATACAGATGTCTGATCGCCCATTTGATGATTTCCAGCGGCTCCTGTGACAGAAACGTATTGACACTGATGAACTTGAAGCGAAGGTAGCTTTTAGAGTAAAACGTGTGGAGTAACTTTCAGTGAGCCATATCACCAGATCTAAAGAAGTGATTTTAGATAAGTTTCAAACTTAAACAGATCCTTGATACTACGTATACGAGTAACAGTTTCATTAAGCACATTTTTTATGAATTATTACCTAGTTAAGGTCACCCTAACCATTCATGAAGCATATTTTCTACCATGTAATCACCTTGAAATTAGTTAGGTTTACCCTGAACGTCTCCGTACACGTTTTTTTTTTTTTACAAGTTACTAGCTTAACCGTAAGATGGCGCTAGTGGCGGTTTTCGACAACTCTATGTCATCACTGGTAATCTGGGGTAGTTGCGCTTACCAAATACATTCTCGTTAAACTCGAGGATCAAGATTAGTTGTCCCAGAACACTGACGTCTTCCTGTTGTGGTCAGTGTGTCTGTGTACACCATCGTCTTAGACATTTTCTACCCAGTGTTACTTCAGTATCAGGTTGTGAAAATCATTTACATACTTGTGAGTATGAGAACATTGGCTGGCGTTCCGATATCATCTCCATGTGGCATACAGACATTCAGAAAACTGTAAACATTCAGTTCTTGATGCCATGCGGGAGAACGGGCGTTCGTCACAAGAGGCAGCGTTGAGTGGAAGCCAAATATCACGGAGACGCCAGCCACCACACCGAGGATGTCGGATGACCCGTGATAGGACTTTGTCGTTGAAGTTATAGACATCTTTTGACACTCGTGGTGAATCACTGAAGCAGACCTGGTGACCTAGGTGAGTTGTTTCCCCATATTTTCGATCCCCCTGTCTTCATTCATGTTTCGATTCTCATGATTTTTTGAGTGTAAATAGCTATATTTTCTATGGGTTTTGTAGAAACTATACCTTTTTATTGTATGGATGATAAAAGATACACTTTCATGACTCCGTGTTAGGTATATAGAAATGTTATTAAGCTTTTGCGGGACACATGGGTAATCAAAATAAAGCTTGACTTTGGGACGTATATACTAATGGATGTCAGACGATTTTATTCAGCTTGTATGAGTCCCATTTGTCACACTAAAGCTTGACTTCGAGACTTTCATTCTGGTGGATGTCAGACGATTTTATTCAGCTTGTATGAGTCCCATTTGTCATACTAAAGCTTGACTTCGGGACTTTAATTCTGGTGGATGTCAGACGATTTTATTCAGCTTGTATGAGTCCCATTTGTCACTCTAAAGCTTGACTTCGAGACTTTAATTCTGGTGGATGTCAGACGATTTCGTACAGCTTTAGCGAGGCTCAAGGGTCGTCAAATTAAAGCTGACGCCGTACGATTTTATTCAGCTTTTGTTTGGCCCCCGGGTAGTCAACATTAAAGCTTCACTTTGGGAAATGTATTCAGCTTTAGCGGGGCTCACGGGTCGTAAAATCAAAACTTCACTTTGGGAGTTTTATTCAGGTGGATGCCAGGCAAATTTATAAAGCTTGTTCGGTGGGCCACGGGTCGCCAGATTTAAAACATCACCTTTGGGACTCTCATTCTATGTGGTGCCAGGCGATTTCCTTCAGCTTCTGCAGCACCCACGGGTCGTCCAGCCAAAACTTCACTTCGAGACTGTCTTTGTATACTAGGACAAATGATTATTCCAAAAATAATTAGCATTAATGGCATTGGTGTATTACAAAGCGAGGTAATTTAGGTTATACATACACAGAGTATGTATATATTTGTTTGGGTGAAGTACAAACCTCAGTATAAGGAGAGAAAACAAATATCACAGATCGAGTGTGGATTGTAAAGGATAGATTTGAATTGGCAGATACAACTGAGGCTTAAGGTTGGGGTTACTTCAAATGCTTAAGGAAGCTTCGGGGTTACTTCAAATGCTTAAGGGAGCTTTGGGGTTACTTCAAATGCTTAAAGGAGCTTCGGGGTTACATCAAATGCTTAAGGGAGCTTTAAGGTTACTTCAAATGCTTAAGGGAGCTTCGGGGTTATTTCAAATGCTCAAGGGAGCTTTGGGGTTACTTCAAATGCTTAAGGGAGCTTCGGGGTTACTTCAAATGTTTAAGGGAATTTTGGGGTTACTTCAAATGCTTAAGGGAGCTTTGGGGTTATTTCAAATACTTAAGGGAGCTTCGGGGTTACTTCAAATGCTTAAGGGAGCTTCGGGGTTACTTCAAATACGTATGCGGGATTCAGAGTGATACTGATGGTAACATATGAAGAGTGGCATGGTTCTGGCAGTCTCAGTATATACGTAAATCACATTTTTGGTTGTGTGAGTAAAGTGCTTTGAGCTGGCGATAGGCCAAGGCAAACACAAAGCGCAAAGTGGGTCTGTACATTAACATAGTTGGCCCTGGTACAGTATAGAGGAAGATGACAGACGGTATACATATACAGAGGTACAGTACTGGCAATACATAGGGAAGTATACATCGATATTAAGAAGTATGTAGGAGTCAAGACTCGTAGTCTATAGAAAACTATATGACGCGTGTGGTTACGCAAGACCCTGTCACATAGAAGTTATAGAATGTGATGTAGATATAGCTTGTGGTATAGTAATCCTTGAATACTACACGAGGACGTCCTCGAGAATATCAATGTTCGTAACACAGTCAACGAAATTCTCGAGACACTGGGGTCTTGAGCTGTGTGTAGGGGGTGGGTCCTGATCTTCGATGCACCGCTGGATGAATCTGAGGCTACTTAGATATCATCCGACAAAATATTATGGTGCTTAAGATACAGCATCTGACCCCGGCAGTTGAGGGAGGAACCGGTAGCCAGTCTTCCAACTCGACTGTTCGTAGTGAAGTTAAGACGAGTTCTTTCCACTGAAACGAGACACAGGAAAAAGAAACTGACAGTGAGACGGAGAGGCAGAGGGGTTAGAAGTCGTCCCCACCCGATCTGTCAGTCTTTGGAGTGACAAGCTACCGTCGCAGTTCTGTTTGTTTGCCCTTGTGTCGCAATGGCCCATCCATCACTTCCCATGGTCAGGATTAACCCTCGTGTCACCTCCCCTCCAACACACACTCCTCCCTGAGCCGTTACGTCCAACGTACACAATACAAGTAGACAAAAGAATCGCGGGAAAGACACTTCAGTTAGTTCATGATCAGAGCCGTTGGTAAATAAACAGAATAAATCATTCTTTACTGACCCTTGGCGGGCAATCGACCGTAAAGATACAAGTTGAAGTACTACAGAAGTGGTTATAGTTGTATTTAGTTAACAAGTCATAAAAAGAACTTAGGATTAAGTTGAGCTGGATGTATTCGAGATGTAGGTATTCTCTGCTCAGTCGTCCCCGCCAGCTTGAAGTGGAGAAGCTCCACTTTTCTTGCTGTTTGCACCGTCTCCCTCCGCATGAACGTGTGGCAGCGTGACGAACACACGTACGTAGGTAGCTACGCCCCTCCCGTCTCCCTCTCTAGCGCTGTTTTTACCAAGCGTTCGCATTCTGTGGCGTTCGGTCTGGCCACACAGTGCCAGGCAGGAGGGAGGAGCTGGGCTGGAAGAGTGACACTACAGGGAACACGAAGGTGGGCTACGACAGCCGGGGTTTCCACGACCAGGCCCATCCTAGGGCAGGGGCGGCCCGCGGGCGACGCTGGGTCACCAACCATCCGCGTGGGGAGCACCGCGTACAGGCCACTCTACCCGCACTTCCTCACCTCTGTATAGCTGGGTTATCAAGGATCTGATATACAGCATACGGAAATATATCTAACTAGCTGGCATAATTCGCTTTGCTTTCTCAGCTTATCTTATTACTTCCTTTTGTCGAAAGCAGAGGACTCGCTGCTTGAAAATATAGATACCAGTTTATAGAACACGTCTTTCACCGGCGTAATATGTTGAAGAAAATAGTAAGAATTCTGGTAGATTTTCGCATTAGTTTTTAACTTATGAACAAACTCCCAACTGCCGTTTGAAATCTGTCGACCCAGTTCGTCAACCCAAACTTGATACTTCGCTCGCTGAAAACAAGTCACACACTGGGGCAGACATACAAGTGAAGGTGAGATTATATCTATGTCTCAACCACTACCTGCACGAAGGTCGTCACATATGAGGTGTCATAAGTCAATGTCCTTTTTGTAGTTCATTCCACGACCACACCATATCTGCTTGCACGACCTAGTACCAACCTATCACAGTGTGGGTTTACCTTGATCACGAAGCCCCAATACCCACCTGACGCAGCTAGGGTTCTCTCTCCACCACCAGGAGGACTTAGTACCCCCCTGACGCAGCTAGGGTCTCCCTGAACGACTAGGGCCCATCACCTACCTGACGAACTAGGGTTTCCCTGCACTACCACTAGGACCCATTACCCACCTGACGGAGCTAGGGTCCCTCTACACCATCAGGTCCAGCACCCACCTGACGCAGCCTGAACCTGTATACACCACATCTCAACACCTTCCCACGTCGTACACCGCCCCTCCTGTCACCCACCTGTGTTCATGTACAATCCTACCTTACGTTGCGTCTGCCTTCATCTGTTTCCTTCTCGCATATCATCATAGATGGAATTTGTGTGTGTGTACCATACATGCTGAAATCACGCCAATTTTCTCATTGTACCCGTCAGTATCATTCTGTATCCTGTACATTCTGTACCATATATTTGCTGTACCCAAAACCGCCCCCTGTGAACATCCGTTGTATCAATGCCACTTCAGCTTTACCCTGTCTGTACTTTGCATACCCAGCGTGTGACTCGTTTTCGCTCACCATTGTGACATTGGCAGTGCTCTTAAGGTCAGTATTTCGTACCTTAACTTACCCCTATACTCTGGCCATGGCCTGTGTTATCTTGGGTTGTATTATCACTATGCCTGTCGGTGCTGGTCTTCATTTTCTGTCGTGACGAGGACCATCGTGGTCTCTGTGAGCAGTCAAGGTGATAGGCCTGTGTGGACACAGGGCCTCTTTATACTCGTCTTCCCCTAACTCCCCTGCCACGTACCCGTCATCCACTCCGTCATTCATATATTTGGTCTATACTTATTTTTTTGTGTTAATTGAGACTGCACGGGCAGCTGAGGCCCTAATCAACGTCATCTCATTAAC
>JAUUDZ010020191.1:0-11299 GCA_032361705.1 Panulirus versicolor | reverse complement strand
CACACACACACACACACACATACACACACACACACACACACACACACACACACACACACACACACACACACACACATGGAGCATTTGACGTCAGAAGTGAGGTGTTGCCAGGCCCTAGGGACAACATCTTCGGCGTTTGGGTTGCTGTGAGCAATGACAACACTGTTGGCGTTGTCAAAATACAAACAGTGGTGACAGAGAACGGTGAATGTAATTCTATACACAGAAAGAAAGGCAACGCTGCTGACGTGCATAGGGGTAGGAAGGATGTCATATTACTTTCTGAGTTCTAAGGAACGTGACACGAATCTGATGTCAAGGGGAAAGTGACACGGGTTTTATACTGGGGTGAAAGTGATATGAATTTTATATTAAGGTGAAAGTGACGAAAGTTTTAGGAAAGTGACATGAGTCTTACATTGAAGTGAGGGTCACATGAGTCTCATATTGAGGGGAAAAGTGACATGGCTTCTACATGAAAAGGAATGTGACAGGAATATTCTTCTTTTCTTGGACAAGAAGATAGACATAAATCAAAACTAATGCAGTCATGTTAGGGATTAACAACAGAGCACTAGATTAACATGAGTTTTCAGAAGCACATTATCTCCTTAAGTCATTACCGCCCACCCCAACCTTCACATTAACCACGAGAGCTCACAGTCTGGCTGTAAATACCGAACTTTCTTAATCCTGTGTTTAATGCTTTAAGATTTAAAGGCCTTTTTCCTCCCATCATTAAGATGCTAATTACTCTCACTTATAAAAGTCTTCACCCATACTTTCTAGGACAAAGAAAGTTTTAGTTACCCATCATCAATTTCTCACACAGCTTTCAAACTTGTAACAAATTACTTTGCCGAGTTTATTAACATGCAAATTAGATGCAGCTTCTTAAAGAAGTGAGAGACAAAAATAGATAAGATGGTTTAAAAAAAAATCTCATCCCATGTTTACTGTAATCAATCATTCCTTCTTGTATGATTTTATTCAAATTTCTCAATATATTTGATATAAGACTGACACATTCTATGAGATATCACTGAACTTGTAAGTTATCATTTGATAGCTAAACACGTAGAGGATAACATGCATGGGCGAATATCAGTTGTTTTCTTAAGTATATATGTATTATCCTATGTACCTGGTCATGCTGGATATATATCTTATATGTAGGTGATCATGTAAGATACGTCATGCATGCAGCTGATCATGTCATGTACACATTTCATGTAGCTTGTCTTGTTGGATACATATCAAGCGTGGTTGATCATGTCGGATACATATTACATGTCGGTGATCATGTTGGTGGATACATATGTAGCTGGTCATGTCGGATGCGCACTGTATGAGATACATAATTTTTAGCACATGCTATATGCACATGATCATGTTAGATATATCATATACAGCATCTCATGCTCGACCCATACTGTGAATATCCTTATCGTGTCTGATACACATTTCATATACGAAGCTGTGCTGGTTGGATCGTGATACGGGAAATATAATGCTATCCCAAAATAAATGACACTGCAGATGTCTGTAGTATAATAGATGTATATCTATTACTTAGATACCATTGTCTGTCGTATAATAGATGTATATCTGTTACTTAGATACCGTTTTCTGTCGTATAATAGATGTATATCTATTACTTAGATACCGTTGTCTATCGAATACTAGATGTATATCTATTACATAGATGCTCGTTAGTGCGTCATTAACCACTAACAAACCCTCAGGACGCAGTCATTTAGACACTAACTCATTTACTGCCTATTTCTCATTGTATGAATAATATATTCCTAAATTGATTTCTGATATGTTTTCCTCTCTAAATCTGGTTGTCTATAATCATTTAAATGTGCACATTGAGAAACAACCTTCACTTCTGTCGCTTCCATGAGACATTCAGCTTTTTTTTTCTCCAAAGATGTTTAGATCATACGAATTCATACGAATGATGCTATTCGACATCATAAACACACAATGAGATCAAGATCTAATTAGAATGCGATTCTATGTTGTACCGTAATGGGATTCCATCCCTATCAGTGCCTGGTGGAATGAGATGATATGTGTAATTATACCCGTGTCTATAAGTGTGCTTTGTGCCTCTGTGTAATTATCTTCAATTTATGGGGACATTTTGGCTGAGGTCTTGCTAATTATCTAGCCTAAAGGATGATATTAAATTGTATATTCGAGGGAGGGAGGGAGGAGAGGAGAAAATTTAATACCATCATGGCTACATAAGTGAGGCGCAAGCAACAGCGGTTTCATAAACAGAGAACTTGGTATAAGGGATTTGATAACGCCGTTACACAGGTTTCTGTCGGGGATTACGAGATATTTTGAATTGGGTAGTTCTCAATAAGATAGCAAACTCTTGGACACGTCAGAGCTGAAAATGTATTTCTAGTGCTTTGCTGTGTACCGTCAATACAAGGGAAAAGAATGTACAACGTACTGTATTATCTAGAGTATACCCGTGTTTAATACAGTAGGGAACACAATACGCTCCACGGCAGAAATTGATAGTGGAAAGGTACGAAGGGGATACTACATGGAAAATACAGTATTGATTACAGAGAGTATAACATATACTCTGTTGTCTACATTAAAGCAGTGATCAATACCATAGGAAATACAGTATCCTACAGGGATATATTATGGACAATATGGTATACATAACAAAGTGTATGACGTGATGTATTCTCTACCGTATACCAGCGGTTGATACTGTATAGAATACGAGACTAGACATTGAAGGTAATTCGAGGCACTGTTATCTCAAAGCACTGCACTGGCACTGCAGAAGGAGTAATGCATAATGTTGTCGGCAGTGATGGGGTTAGCGCTACCAGTGCCTATAATATGGGACATCGAAAGCACCACAAATGGTAGCCACTGTTGTGGGATATGTCCATTCCATCCCCCCACCCCACACACACACATGTGATGTCCTCCCTACTCGGACGCTTCCCTTGGGATGTCACTGGTACGTCACTGAAGTAATGAAGATGGGCATCACCGCCGCATGTGGCTAATCATTTGGAATAAAGCGGTAAATCATGATGGATTGCCTGGCGCAGTACACCGTAACTCACAGGAGGTGAGGAGGGGTATCATTGTGGCGTACATACCTTGGTATATCTGCCTCTCTGAAACCCTTCGTCCTCCTCCTCCTCCTTCCTCCCTCCCTCCCTCTCCTTGTACCCTGGGCTCTGTGTGTGTCAGGATACAAGGAGGATACAAATGCTTTGCCGTATCTGTGAAACAGAATCAGCATAGCCTTGTAAATACAGGGCTGACATGCAACATAGCATCAGCTTTATAGTATATAGCTAACAATGGGGTGTCAGTTCGATGAATTTTCTATACACCCGGATAGTGTTAGTTACAGTTTACATATCCCAGGTCTAACTAGCCAGTTACTCTGTCAGGTAACACGGCGGACTTGAAGTTACCCTTGAGTTTAAAAATAGACATTAGATACTAATAATGGTAGCAGTGCGAAAACCCAAAAGGCAAGGATGCGAAGGAAGAAATATATCTTTCATATCCATAGATTCGTCTATATTTCTATCTAAACATATAACACAGCTCCCAGCGCAACATCACTGACTCAGCAAACCTTTTTCTGCTGTTGTTTGGAAATGAGATAAGTCTTCCTTAAACAGAGATTGGCTGGAGTCACCAGTACTCTACTTAAATCCGTTGGTGGGTCTTGGTTTTCTATGGACTGGATTGTGCCCCCTCGCTGCTAGGTGGATCTTGTGACACAAACAGTGCGTGATTTTACCGACTCTAATTCCAACCACAGGTCAGGGACGATGTTGACTTCCAGGTCCCTCAAACACACACACACACACACACACACACACACACACACTCCCGCGGCTTATATCTTGCCGGATGATGTTAATATCGAGGTCATCTCTCTCGCTGTGTCAAATCCTCATTACTCTGCAAATACTCGGGTTGGATCTCATCATCCAGGTATCAGATCATCTCTGGACTAGTTTAGATCTCCTTGTGAGTTGATGTAATCCCCCTACGCCGTCTACTTCCCTGATAACCTTAGCATCATCCGTAGACTTATTGAGGTAGACATGTGTGTGTGTGTGTGTGTGTGTGTGTGTGTGTGTGTGTGTGTCATAAATATTCAATTTTTATCAGAAATCTTCGAGCTACGGCTCGAAACGTCTTTCAATACAAAGTTTAGCCAGTCCTTCGAGGGGGGTTTGGTCATAATGACCATTTACCAACGAGAACTTTACGAACCGATTTTTAAATTATTCCCACAAAAGACGGCGCTAATCACCGTCATGGACTTAACAAAGGAGAACTTTGAGGTAAACTTTGATAAGATCCGATGAGAATCAACCGATACGTGATACCCTGTTTAGAAAGATAACACAGAGGGAGAAACTTACAACGAAGTATTGGAAAAAAAAAAGCTTTGCATCTCCTTTATGACTCTTTTGGCATCTCTTTATAGAGGGAATCAAATAGAATTTAGGGCGAATCAGACGGGAATTTAGATTCTTTTCTTTTATCTTTCGAACTTTGGTGAAAGGTTCTTCTCATTTATACATCAGTTACGAAAATTTTTTGTTTACGTACCAGGAAAAAAAAAGGCTCCTCCTGTGTATACGATGAATCAAAAGAAGCTTCGGCAAAAGGCTTTGGTCATGTATACTTAGATTATAAAAGGCTCCTGACATATACGATTACTTTTGCTGAAGGCTTGTGGCCATCTGCAGATCAAAGTGTTAAGAGCTTTAGTTACGCGAGATTAATTTGTAATAGGCACTGGTTACATAAATCAATCAACTTATCAAAGGCTATGATCATGCATGCATCATATTGTATATGACCCTGATCCTTTACATAACTATGAAAAGACTCTGGCTTCAGATGGACGTAAGTAAAGATTGCATGACTGACAATCCTCATGCAAAATGTAATCAGGTCGAACCATGGACGTGAAAACAATGATTACATTAATCACTCTTGGCCTCCCTTTCATGGACAACTCACAGCGTCACTGAATGTATTTTCCTCAACTATTAATCTTACGCGTCCTATGATCTTTATGTCCCAAGACTTATGACCTGAGGGAGTTCTATGACCTGTGGTCCTTAAACCTATACATCCCATATGACCTGAGGAAGTCCTATAGACCTCAGAGGCCAAAGACCTATGACCTCAGATTCTTACGTCTTATGACCGAAGAATATCTTTGCACGGCATATCCAAGATAACTCCATCCCACCCCAGTGAACTAAGATAGAACAGCAGCTGTGAATGCATTAAATGCACCGAAGGTAAGAATATAATACGACGCGTTATGGAATCCTGGGAAACACATCCCAGAACTCAATACCAGAGAGATAGGATTTAATATCATAAACATCGGATTTCGTTGCATGAACTATATATTTGATAACGGAGGCAGGGAATGCAGTGAAAACGATGATACGAGGGACTGGTCTCGTGAATAGAAAACAGGTTTCAACTCAAATCCAAAATGGATTTCGATACTCGAGAAATGGATTCGGTGATCTCAAAGGCATGTTGGCCAGAATGAAACGTCACTCATCTCGGCGATAAACTTGCTCCGTGATGACGAAACTTCCTTCAGGATGATGAAACTTCCTTCACGGGAAGGAAAACATGTGCTCCTTGGCGGTGAAACTTGCTTCATGGTAACGAAACTCTTTCACTGTACTGAAATTCTTCCTTCCCGGCAATGAAACTTTGTTCTCTTAATGAAACCTTCTTCACTGTGATGGAAACATATAATAACGAAACGACCTTCACGGTGGTGAAAACCTATTTCATGAGAGAGAAGCTTACTTCACTCTGGTGAAACTTCCTTCACGTTTAAGAAACGTTCTTCATATTGGTAAAGAAACAATCTTCTCTCTGGTACAGAAGATACGACAGGTTATCTGGCTATTGGTGTAGCCTCATACAGTTGTATAAGACAGTGGGTCATAAATTTACTCAAATATCGTCTCATATCTTACTGATACACATGTAACGTTCTCAAAAACATTACCTTCCTCTGGAAAACCTGTGTTTTAGCGTCCTCTTTCAAAGCTTTTCTTCGTCACAGTCTGTTGTCTTCATGCCATCCTGGCCTGGTTTCTTTTCTTGAAGAACACCTGTAGAGTCTGTTCTATAAACGTTCTCTGAGAGTGGTTTCTTCTCTCTTTTTTATCCTGGAGTCAATTGCTCTATAAGAGGGTTTCTTCTGAGGAACAGGTGCTGGAATCTGTTATCTGGAAGTCCTTCCGGTATGGTCTCTCCCATCGCAGCCCACCTTTTGGGGTTTATCCTCTAAAAGCCAGATATATCTGATCAGGTTCTTCTAAGTAACCCCCCTCTGGGCAGAGTAGAATTCAATCCTATCTGTTGCATCTTGTTTCATTTATCCTATGGTAAATAGCAGTTTTCCCAAAGCTTCCATAAAGTGTGTCGTCTTCGAGCCAACTTAGGAGAGTCGGTCGGTTTCCTCAGGGGGGGAAATTCTCCTCTCGTTGCGCTTGATGTGAGCGCAGGTACAAACAAGGAAACCTCTTCCTGGAAGCCTCACGTCTTCGTCAGGAGGATCCTGGCGCGGGGAAAGCTGGATGGATGGCCTCCACTGTGAGGACGAAGCCACTTAGAACTTGGATAATGCTTGCAATAGATCTCTCCGTTGCAGACGACTATGTCCCCCCCCCTCCCCCCGAAACAACAAGCACCGGCCTCATTCCACAAGGATGATGTCTTGGAGCTCTGTGTGTACTGTAAGTGTGGTAGAGGCAGATGTGTGTATGAGTGGAGGAGAGACAGAGAGGGGAAGGTGTGTGTGTGTGGGTGTGTGTGTGTGTGTGTGTGTGGGTGTGTGTGTGTGTGTGTGTGTGTGTGTGTGTGTGTGTGTGTGTGTGTGCATATCTATAGATGCGCTGAAATATTGCTACAAAATCTGCTTGTCGACGGGTTGGCTTGATGAGGTGTCGTAAGTCCTACTAAAGCCAGGCACACTCAGGCCAAAATGGAGGAAGGAACAAAGAGGCGGGAACTTTTTCATTTTTTTTGTACGGTCTTCGCTGTTGTAAATGATGTACGAGTATTTTGCTAAAATTTAGGACGAAATGTGCAGGAAACCTATGTGTTGCAGGAAACCTATGTGGTGCAGATGGTGGCACAGGGACCATAGGGGATGACATGACCTGAAGTGGAATGAGTGGACGATATCTATCAGGGGGTTCCCAGCAATCCAAATGGAAATAGTGTTGATGTACAGGAGGTGAGTAGAGTGTAAGGACCTCGCCTTACAAGCGCCAGGAGGGCGAACTCTGGGCAGTGTTTGGCGAGGGTGATAATGACCTGAAAGGGTTGGGGGAGTTAAATGGAAGGGATGAAAGAATTGGACGCTTGATTGGTCTCGACGAGGACAACAAGCGAGAGGAAAGGAGTCAAAAGCGACGGTTGGCGTGGCTAATTGGGTAAAGGGTTGCTAATTTCATATAATCAAGGTTAATGGTAGTTAGATTCAATTCTAGAAACAATTAAAATGAGGATGAGAGTAGGAATGACACGCAACAGTAGTGAATATTAGAAAAACAAGGGGGTCATGGATAAAACGAGTGTGGTATCCATCCCTGACAGTTACAATAGGAAGGATCAGTAATGGATGTGGAAGGTAAAGGAGAGATTGATATCAAAATGCAAAGACGAAAGCCAGAAGTGATATCAGGAGTCGTGGAAACACGTTATAAAGATGACAGGATATGTCGTGATACATTAGTGGGTTGAGATGAGGCAGTAAAGTAAGAAGGAAGATGATAACTGTGGATGACCGAATGTAATCAAGGGTGAAGGATGCATTATGGAGATGGAGAGACCATTATGAGGAGTTTCCTCTTTTTGAAGACGTAGACGAAGTCTCTCCTACTTAGCTTAGGTCCAGAGGACGGCAGTCTGGGAGGCGAGGGTGAGTGCTTCAATTCAATCAACACACACACACACACACACACACACACACACACACACACACACACACACACACACACACACACATGTATAAACAGAACATAAATACGTGGATGAAATAAATGAATGTGATTAAAGTAACATAAGTGTTTAATGATATCCCCAGCTTAAGAAAGGCAGGTGTCCTTTAACATATGAAAATCAACATTCAATCCACCTCCTCTGCTTTGCATCTTCTCCCCATCTACCAAAACTAGGAACTTAGGATCCCAGTACAATCCTCCAGCAGATAACCTCTTCGTAGACCACCAGATCTTGTCATCCGGCTCTTCCGTGTATGCTCACTATACCGCAAGAGTATACTTCGTCAGGTATAAAAGTTTCGCCTCACACATCTCACACGACGGAACCAGATGCTGGCCCTCTTTCACCGCCTGGGACAGTAGCTGGAGACCTATTGTGTCTTAGGAGGAACAGGTCTCATTGCACTCATGACCTCGAGTACTATAAGCTTTGGCCTCTGCAGAGAACCTGCTTCTTCGGCTGATGCCTTCTGAGGGTCTTCATCACCCGTGCTCCCTGCATTGGTGTCTCTTGTTTTCTCTTAATCCGCCTCATATTTATTCCATATCATATAGTTGTTTTCACGTTTATTCAGTGAGTTAATTTACTTCTCTGTCATTAGGGACGGGGACGTGCGAGGTGATTACTTTATCAGTCAGAAGAGAATGGCAGCTAAGATGATATGAAGGAGATTCATTTGCCGTTTTCCTGCGTCGCTCTCCCAACCACACGCCTTCACCACACCAGCCTCAGTCTGTGGCTCCTCACCTCCGCCACACAAACAACCACACACAACTCCAGCGCACCAGACTCACTCTCTGTTACCTCACCTTCACCGTGCCCAAACATGGCCTCGTTACCTCCAGCATCATCTAACTTTTAGATTCCCTCCTCACTTCGAGCTCTCCACCACACCACCACCCTGTGCTCCACACAGCCTTATCTTTCCCTCACCTCCATCTTACCTTTCTCCACCTTGCGCCTCCACATAATCCTCCGAGCATTACCTCCACCTTGCCGAGGCACTGGAGGAACCAAACTTACGAGGGAGAGAAGTTCGGGCAGTGGTCATGCTCCAATGGGACTGCCAAACCTTCCATTAAGGTTCCCCTGAGGAGGGAGGGAAGGAAAATATAATTACGAACTTTGGGGCAAGAGATTCCTTTTTGAGATAAGTTGTTACCAACTTGTTAACGTGACAAATAGAGATCGTTTTTGTGTCCCGTTTTCCCCTCCTTTTTTCCTTAGTAGTGTTTGTCATCTGTTTTGATTTCCCGGTGAGGGTTTTTGTGTCTTGCTTCAAGTGTCGGGAAAGACTTTGATTTATAAACCCCTGTTCTATTTATTCTTACTGTGTTGTGTAGTTGACTCTTCCATGAAACTTAAGAACCGTAGTGGAGAAAACGATATGATTAAGTTACTACTGATTACATATTAATCAATAATGATAATTCGAAATGTTTCCTTAAAAGAGACAACTGGGTGCTAGTAGAATGTTTTACCTGCAACTCAGTAAAGATATTTCCACTACCCTTCGATTATGAGATATCATAATGAGTATTACATCTATACCGACTCACATGGTATCTGATAGACTCAAAAATTTAATAAAAGCCTTCAAAGGTCATCAAAATGTGAGCAATATCAGCTCTCACGACTGAAATCTCAGTACGTGGATAGATTCGTGTTTAGATTCCCAGACGTAGATACTGAAGGCAGATAAAGTGATCTGGGAATATATCTGTCATCTTCGTTTGAATCTGAAAAGATGATATAAGTATTTCATTCTTCGTAGATCATCTTTACGACTTGTCTTTCATCTTCCTGATAAGAATTAAAGCAATTAAGTCGGACCAGAGGTTAATGATGAGTCTTTTCAAGAGATAGATTGGACTCGGGTCCAGCACATACACTGGCAAACCCAACTGGACGCCAGAAATCAATCTATCCTCACACTGAAATTTAATCGTGAAACGTTTTTTATATAATTCAATTTGCAACTTTTTTTTTTATATCGTTTGAATTATAACTTTTTTTTTCTACTGAACTCTTACTACAGAATGACGGAGGAGAAATCACTTCTTTATAACTAAACTCCGACGAAGATTTACCGCACCAATACCTTCATTTCTTAATTAATTGTCTTTGATCCCCGTCTTACCGACGGTCTAAATACGACAATAGGGTTCTTCAACATGACAATATGACCCTTGAGTACGAGTATACAACCCTTGGGTACGACAGGCTGGCTGTTGTAACCATGTGTCGTAACCAAAAGGGGTTAAAGTCTTATCATTTATATCTCTAAGTCTTCATCATACTCCCAAACTCACTGTAAAATGGAAAGTTTTCAAAATACTTTATCAAAGAACGTGACTTTGACGTGTACATTGACTTTAGTCTAACGTTTCTCATTTCTCTCCGATAGACTCTGCTGCCAGACCTGATTGTGGCCAACCCGCGACTGTCAGATCTATGGGAAGCCGCCACGTCATTCATCTCCGCCCTCGAATGGTGCCAGCCAATCCTCATCCACGACGACTCGCCCCAAGCTCTCCAATTGGCCCACATCGTATCCCGGGACGACCAATACGAGACTATGGGACTCTCCCTATCAGCCAACCTCCCAAGACACCACTTCCAGAACAGACTGAGTGGCATCCTACACACAGTCAGGAGACTGATCTTCGTGTCGGGGACCGTGGATTTTGTTCAAGTGGTGTTCAGTCACGGCGAAGACCTGGACATGTTCAACGGGGAGTACATCTGGATCCTACTGGATATTCCTCTACCCGGAACCCTCTCAGAGTCCCTGAGGCCAGGTCTCCTCAGCCTTCGCCCGGACTTCCTCAGAACCCCTAAGAAACAGTTGCTTGTAAACTTTGTTAAATCGTCAATATCTGTGATATCGGAGTTTTTCAAAGAAACCACCACGACCTCCTCAGCGTTGCTGTCGACGTCATCGCCTGTACAGTGTCGAGTGCCTTACAGAAATCTGTCCACGAGTCAGTTTGAAATACACAGGTAGGTTAATGCTGTCCACGAGTCAGTTTGAGTCATACAGGAAGGCTAAATCTGTCCATGAGTCATTTTGAGTCACACATAGTAGTTTAATTCTGTCCACGAGTCATTTTGAGTCATACAGGTAGGCTAAATCTGTCCATGAGTCGTTTTGAGTCACACAGGTGGGTCTAATCTAGGTAAGAGTCAGATCAACGTGAACAAAGAGAGAGAGAGAGAG
>JAUUDZ010020180.1:0-11300 GCA_032361705.1 Panulirus versicolor | reverse complement strand
GTGTGATAATTATTGGTTTATGACATATTGACGTGAGAGATAAGTTGGTTCATGAAATACTGACGAGTGATACATATTGGATCATGACATACTGAAGTTTAGAATATATTGAATCATGAAATACTGACGTGTGAGATTTATTGGCTCATGACATACTGACGTGTGAGATATATTGGTTGATGATATACTGACTTGTGAGATAAATTAGTTTATGATATACTGTGGTGTGAGATAAATTGGTTCATGTCATACTGACGTGCGACATAAATTTGTTCATGACCTATTACCGAAGTGTGAAACATATTTGTTCATGACATTTTTATGTGAGATAAATTGGTTCATGACATTTTGACGTTGTAGGTATATTGATTCAGGAGATAAATTGGTTCATGATATGCTGACATGTGAGATAAATTGGTTCATGATATACTGATATGTGAGATTGATTATTTCAAGACATACTGACGTGTCAGATAAATTGGTTCATGGTATACTACCGAAGTGTAGACATATTTGTTTATGAAATTTTGATGTGAGATGAATTGGTTTATGACATACTGACGTGTGAGATATATTGGTTCATGATATGTTGATGTGTGAGATCAATTGATTCATGATATACTGATGCGTGAGATAAATTGGTTCATGATATACTGACGTGTGATATATGTTGGTTCATGACATATTGACGTGTGAGTTGAATAGGTTCACGATATAATGCAGTGTGAGATATATTAGTTCATGACATACTGACGTGTGATATATGTATTGGTTGATGACACACTGATAAGTTAGATAAATTGGTTCAGGATATACTGACGTGCGAGATGAAATGTTTCATGCCACACTGACGTGTGATATATATTAATTCCTGACATACTAACGGTTGAGATAAATAGTTCGTGACGTACTGACGTCTCAGATAATTCTGATCTTGATAAACTGACGTTTAAGATAATTCGGTTCTTGACATTCTGACGTGTGAGATATATTGGTTTATGACATACTGACGTGTTAGATGAATTGGTTCATGACATATTGACGTGTGAGATAAAAATTTTCATGAAATACTGACGTGTCAGATACATTTTTTCTTCATTTACTGACGTGTGAGATATATTGGTTCTTGACATATTGAAGTGTGAGATAAATTGTTTCATGATATACTGACGTGAGAGTTAAATTGATTCGTGCCATTCTACTTTGTGAGATATATTGGTTCTTGACATACTGACGTATGAGAGAAATTGGTTATGATATGCTACTGAAGTGTGAGACATGTTTTTTCATGACATTCTGATGTGTCATATAAATTTTTTCATGATATACTGACGTTTGAGATGTATTGTTTCATGACATAATGACATGTGGCATAGATTGGCTCTTGATATACTGACGTACGAGATAAATTGGTTGAAGACATACTGACGTGTGAGATGAATTAGTTCATGACATATTGACGTATGAGATGAAATGATTCATGACATAATACGGAAGTGTCTGACATATTTCTTTGTGAAATTCTGATGTGTGAGATAAACTGGTTCATGACTTACTGACGTGTGAGATATGTTGGTTCATGATATACTTATGTGTGAGATAAATTGGTTCATGATATCCCGACGTGTGAGGTAAATTGGTTCATGATATACTGACGTGTGAGATATATTGGTTCATGACATATTGACGTGTGAGATAAATTGGTTCATGACATACTAACCTATGAGATGTATTGGGTTATGACATGCTGTCGTTTCAGATATATTGGTTCATTACATACTGATATGTGAGGTAAATTGGTTCATGACATATTGACGTGTGAGATATAATGGTTCATGATGTACTGACGTGTACATAAATTCGTTCATGATATACTGACGTGTGAGATATATTGCCTCATGACATACTGACTTTTGAGATAAATTGGTTCTTGACATATTGACATGTGAGATGAATTATTTCATGACATACTGACGTGTGAGATAAATTGGTTTGTGACATTTTAATGTGTAATATATATTGGTTCTTGACATACTGACGTATGAGATAAATTGGTTCATGATATACTACTGAAGTGTGAGACATTTTTGTTCTTGACATTCTGATGTGTGAGATAAATTGGTTCATGACATACCGACTGTGAGAAAAATTAATTCCTCACATACTGACGAGTGAGATAAATTGGTTCATGACATACTACCGAAGTGTAAGACATATTTGTTCATCAAATTCTGATGTGTGAGATAAATTGGTTCTAGACATATTGACATGTGAGATGAATTAGTTCATGATATATTAACGTATGAGATGAAATGGTTCATGACATAATACGGAAGTGTCTGACATATTTCTTTATGAAATTCTGATGTGTGAGATAAAGTGGTTCATGACATACTGATATGTGAGATATGTTGGTTCATGATATACTTATGTGTGAGATAAATTGGTTCATGATATACCGACGTGTGAGATAAATTGGTTCATGATATACTGACGTGTGAGATATATTGGTTCACGACAAAGTGACGTGTGAGATAAATTGGTTCATGACATACTAACCTATGGAATATATTGGGTTATGATATACTGTCGTTTCAGACATATTGGTTCATTACATACTGACATGTGAGGTAAATTGGTTCATGACATATTGACGTGTGAGATATAATGGTTCATGATGCACTGGCGTGTAAATAAATTTGTTCATGATATACTGACGTGTAAGATATATTGGCTCATGACATGCTAACTTTTGAGATAAATTGGCTCTTGACATATTGATATGTGAAATGAATTATTTTCATGCCATACTAACGTGTGAGATAAATTGGTTTGTGACATTCTAATGTGTAAGATATATTGGTTCTTGACATACTGACGTATGAGATAAATTAGTTCATGATATACTACTGAAATGTGAGATATGTTTGTTCTTGACATTCTGATGTGTGAGATAAATTGGTTCATGACATACTGACATATGAGAAAATTAGCTCCTCACATACTGACGTGTGAGATAGATTGGTTCATGACATACTACAGAAGTGTAAGACATATTTGATCACATTCTGATGTGTGAGATAAATTGGTTCATGACATACTGACGTGTGAGACATATTGGTTTATGATATAATGACGTGTGAGATAAAATGATTCATGACATAATGTCGTGTGAAAAAATTGGTTCATGATATACTAACGTGTGATAATTATTGGTTCATGACATATTAACGTGTGCAGTAAGTAGGTTCATGACATAGTGACGTGTGATATATATTCGCTCATGACATACTGACGTGTGAGATATATTGGTTCATGACATATTGACGCGTGAGTTAAATTAGTTCATGATATACTGTGTGAGGTAAATTGGTTCATGACATACTGGCGTGTGAGATATATTGGTTCATGATATTTTCAACTGTAAAATAAATTGGTTCTTGACATACTGACCTCTGGGTATTTTGCTTCATGATATACTGACTTATAAGATGTATTGATTCATGACAAACTGAGGTGTGAGATGAATTGCTTCATAACATACTCTCCAAGTGTAAGACATATTTGTTCATTACATTCTGATGTGTGATATAAATTGGTTCATGACATACTGACGTGTGAGATATATTGGTTCATGATATAATGTGTGAGATAAAATGATTCATGATATAATTACGTGTGAAATAAATTGGTTCATGATATACTGACATGTGACGATTACTGGTTTATGACATTGACATGAGAGATAAGTTGGTTCATGACATACTGACTTGTAATACATATTGGTTCATGACATACTGACGTTGAAAATTCATTGGTTCATTAAATTCTGACGTGTGAGATATATAGACTTATGACATACTGACGTGTGAGATATATTGGTTCATGACATACTGACGTGTGAGATAAATAAGTCCATGATATACTGTGGTGTGAGATATATTAGTTCATGACATACTAACGTGTGATACATGATATAATGGCGTGAGATATAAATCTGTTCATGATATACTGACGTGTGAGATAAATTGGTCATGATATACTGATATGTGAGATATATTATTTCATGATATACTGACGTTTGAGATAAATGGGTATATGATATACTACTGAAGTGTAAGACATACTTATTCAGACCTTTTGATGTGAGATAAATTGGTTCATGACATACTGACGTGTGAAATATATTGGTTCATGATATGTTGATGTGTGAGATAAATTGATTCATGATATACTGATGTGTGCGATAAATTGGTTCATGATATACTGACGTGTGATATATATTGGTTCATGACATATTGACGTATGAGTTGAATTGGTTCACGATATGCTGCAGTGTGAGATAAATTAGTTCATGACGTACTGACATGTGAGATATATTGGTTCATGACATACTGACGTTTGAGATATATAGGTTCATGACATACTCACATGTGAAATATATTAGTTAATGACATACTGACGTGTGATATATATTGGTTGATGATATATTGAAATATGAAAAAAATTGGTTCATGATATACTGACGTGTGAGACGAGATGGTTCATGCCATACTGACGTGTGATATATATTGATTCCTGACATACTAACGGTTGATGTAAATAGTTCGTGACGTACTGATGTTTCAGATAATTTTGATCATGATAAACTGACGTTTAAGATGAATTGGTTCTTGACAGTCTGACGTGTGATATATATTGGTTTATGACATACTGACATGTAAGATGAATTAATTCATGACATATTGACGTGTGATGTACTGACGTGTGAGATAAATTGATTTGTGACGTTCTACTTTGTGAGATATATTGGTTCTTGTCATACTAACGCATGAGATAAATTTGTTTATGATATACTATTGAAGTGTAAGACAAATTTTTTTCGTGACATTCTGATGTGTGATATAAATTTTTTCATGATATACTGACGTGTGAGATGTATTGTTTCATGACATACTGATATGTGAGGCAAATTAGTTCTTCAAATACTGACGTACGGGATAAATTGGTTCAAGACATACTGACATGTGAGGTGAATTAGTTCATAAAATACTGACGCGTGAGATGAATTGGTTCATGACATAATACGGAAGTGTATGCCATATTTATTTATGACATTCTGATATGTGAGATATATTGGTTCATGACATATTGACGTGTGAGATAATTTGTTTCATGATATACTGACGTGTGAGATAAATTGGTTCATGACATATTGACATGTGAGATAAATTGGTTCATGACATACTAATCTATGAGATATATTGGGTTATGACATACTGTCGTTTCAGATATATTGGTTCATTACGTACTGATATGTGAGATAAATTGTTTCATGACATATTGACGTGTGAGATTTATTTATTGATGACATACTGACGTATGAGATATAATGATTCATGATATACTGACGTGGAAATAAATTCGTTCATGATATACTGACATGTGAGATACAAAGGTTCATGATATACTGACTTTTGAGATAACTTGGTTCTTGACATATTGACGTGTGATATGAATCATTTCATGACATACTGACGTGTGAGATAAATTGGTTTGTGACATTCTAATGTGTGAGATATATTGGTTCTTAACATACTGACGTATGAGATGAATTGGCTCATGATATACTACTGAAGTGTGAGACGTTTGTTCATGACATTCTGATGTGTGAGATAAATTGGTTCATGACATACCGACTTGTGAGAAAAATTAGTTCATCACATACTGACGTGTGAGATAAATTGGTTCATGACATACTACCGAAGTGTAAGATATATTTGTTCATTACATTTTGATGTGTGTGAGATAAATTGGTTCATGACATACTGACGTGTGAGATAAAATGATTCATGATATAATGACGTGTGAGATAAATTGGTTCATGATATAATGATGTGTGATGATTATTGGTTCATGACATACTGTGTGAGGTAAGTTGGTTCATAACATACTGACGTGTGATATATATTGGTTCATGACATACTGATGTTTAAAAAAAAGTATTGGTTCATAAAATACTGACGTGTGAGATATATTCGCTCATGACATACTGACGTGTGAGATATATTGGTTCATAACATGTGAGATGAATTAGTTCATGATATACTGAGGTGTGAGACAAATAAGTTCATGACATACTGACGTGTGATATATATTGGTTCATGATATAATGACGTTGATATAAACTTATTCATGATACACTGACGTGTGAGATGAATTGGTCATGATATACTGATATGTAAGCTAAATTATTTCATGATATACTGACGTGTGAGATAAATGGGTACATGACATACTGACCTTTAAATGGGTTCACGACATACTGACGTTTAAAATATATTGGTTCATGACATACTGACGAGTGAGATATATTCGTTCATGACATACTGACGTGTGAGATATATTGGTTCATGATATACTGAGGTGTGAGATAAATTAGTTCATGATATACTGAGGTGTGAGATAAATTAGTTCATGACATACTGACGTGTGATATATATTGGTTCATGATATAATGACGTGTGATATATATTTATTCATGATATACTGACGTGTGAGATAAATTGGTCATGATATACTGATATGTGAGATAAATTATTTGATGATATACTGACATGTGAGATGAATGGGTACATGATATACTACCGAAGTGTAAGACATATTTGTTCAGACCTTTTGATGTGAGATAAATTGGTTCATGACATACTGACGAGTGAGATATATTAGTTCATAATATGTTGATGTGTGAGATGAATTGATTCATGATATACTGACGTGTGAGATATATTGGTTCATGATATGTTGATGTGTGAGATAAATTGATTCATGATATTATGACGTGTGAGATAAATTGGTTCATGATATACTGACGTGTGATATATATATTGGTTCATGACATATTGACGTGTGAGATAAATTGGTATATGATATACTGAAGGGTGACATATATTAGTTCGTGACATACTGATACGTGAGATATATTGGTTCATGACATACTGACGTTTGAGATATATAGGTTCATGACACACTGACATGTGAGATATATTATTTCATGACATACTAACGTGTGAGATACATTGGTTGATGACATACTGAAATGTGAGATAAATTGGTTCATGATATACTGACGTGTGAGATAAATGGTTCTTGACATACTGAAGTGTAAGATAAATTGGTTCGAGACATACTACCTAAGTGTTCATGACATTTTGCTGTGTGAGACAAATTGGTTTATGACATACTGACGTGTGAGATATATTGTTTCATGATATACTGACGTGTGAGATAAATTGATTCATGATATACTGACGTGTGATACAAATTGGTTCATGATTTACTGACGTGTGAGACATATTGGTTCATGATGGTTTGACGTGTAAGATGAATTGTTTCATGACATACTGACCTGTGAGGTATTTTTGTTCCTGACATAGTGACGTGTGAGATATATTAGTACGTGACACACTGACGTGTGAGATATATTGGTTCAAGACGTACGGACTTGTGAGATAAATTCATTCATGACATACTGACGCGTGAGATAAATTGGTTGATGTTCTACCGACGTGAGATATTTTAGTCCTTTGACATACTGACGTCTGAGATATATTGGTTCCTGACATACTGACGGTTGAGATAAATTGGTTCATACTGACGTGTCAAATAAATTAGTTCATGACATATTGACATTTGAAATAAAGTGTTTCGTGACATTTTGACGTGAGAGATATTTTGGTTTATGAGATACTGACGTGTGAGATATATTGGTTCATGACATACTGACATGTGATATATATTGGTTTACGACATGCTGACGTGTGAGGTAAAGTGGTTCATAGCATACTGACGTGTGAGATACATTTGTTAATGACATACTGATGTGTGAGATGAATTGGTTCATGACGTACTGATGTCTGAGATGAATTGGTTCATGACATATTAACGTGTGTGATAAATTGGTTCATGATATGCAACTGAAGTGTGAGATATATTTGTTCTTGTTATTCTGATATGTGAGTTATTGGTTCATGACATATTGATGTGTTAGATATATTGGTTTATGACATATTGACTTGCTGGATATATTTGTTCATGTCATACTGACGTGTGAGATACATTGGTTCATGACATACTGACGTGTGAGATAAATCGGTTCATGACATATTACCGAAGTGTGAGACATATTTGTTCAAGACATTTTCATATGTGAGATATATTGGTTCATGACATACCCACGTGTGAGATATATTGGTTCATGATATAATGATGTGTGAGATAAATTGGTTCATGATATACTGAACTTTGAAATAAATTGGTTCATGATATATTGACGCGTGAAATATATTGGTTCATGACATTTTGACGTGTGAAATAATTTGGTTCATGACATACTGACCTGTGAGGTATTTTGGTTCATGACATACTGACGTGTAAGATATATTGGTTCATATCATACTGACGTGTGAGATAAATTGGTTCATGACATACTGGTGTGTGAGATGAATTGGTTCGTGACATACTGACTTGTGGGATATATTTGTTCATGACTTACTGACGTGTGAAAAAATTTGGTTTATGATGTACTGACGTTTGAGATATATTGGTTCATGAGATAGTAACGTGTGAAATAAATTGGTTCTTGACATACAGACGTGTGAGATATATTGGCTCATGACATAATGATATGTGAGATATTTTGTTCATGACATTTTGACGTGTGAGATAAATTGATTCGCGACATACTGACGTGTGAGACAAATTGGTTCATGATATAATGACGTATGAGATAAATTGGTTTGTGACATTCTCACGTGTGAGGTATGTTGGTTCCTGACATGCTGACGGTTAAGATAAGTTGCTTCATGACATACTGACGTTTAGGATAAATTGGTTCATGATATACTGATGTTTGAGATAAATTGGTTCTTGACGTTCTGACGTGTGAGATATATTGGTTTATGACATACTGACGTGTGAGATATATTGGTTCAAGAAATAATGACGTATGAGATAAATTGGTTCACGACATACTGACGTGTGAGATAAATTGGTTCATGATATACAGCTGAAGTGTGAGATACATTGGTTCATGACGTACTGACGTATGAGAGAAATTGGTTCATGACATACTGACGTGTGAGATATATTGGTTTATGACATACTGACGTGTGAAATAAATTGGTTCATGACATACTGACGTGTGAGATAAATTGTTTCATTACATACTGACGTCTGAGATAAATTGGTTCGTGACATTTTGACTTGTGAGATATATTGGTTCCTCACAGATGACGTATGAGATAAATTGGTTCATTACTTACTGACGTATGAAATAAATTGGTTCATGATATACTACTGAAGTGTGAGACATGTTTGTTTATGACATTCTGATGTGTGAGGAAAATTGGTTCATGACATACTGACGTTTGAGATATATCTGTTTATGACATACTGACGTGTGAGATAATTTGGTTCATGACTTACTGATGTGTGACGTATATTGGTTCATGACATACTGACTTGTGATACATTGTCTCAAGACATCTTGACTTGTGAGATAAAATGGTTCATGACATTTTGACGTGTGAGATATATTGGTTGATGACATACTGACGTGTGAGAGAAATTGGTTCATGACCTACTGACTTGTGAGACGAATTGGTTCATAACATACTGATGTGTGAGATAAAATGGTTCGTAGCATACGACCAAAGTGTGAGTGATATTTGTTCGTGACATTCTGATGTGAGTTTTATAAATTGGTTCATGACATATTGTCGTGCGAGATATGTTGGTTCATGATATACCGACGTGTGAGATAAATTGGTTCCTGATATAGTGATGTGTGAGATATATTGGTTCATGACATACTGGCGTTTGAGATGAACTGGTTCATTACATACTGACCTATGAGATATATTGGATCGTGACATACTGACGTTTGAGATATATTGGTTCATGACATACTGATATGTCAGATACATTGGTTCATGACATACTGACGTGTGAAATATATTGGTTGATAACATACTAATGTGTAGACATATTGGTTCATGATATACTGAAGTGTCAGATAAATTAGTTCATGATAAACTGACGTGTGAGATGAATTGGTTCATTATACATTGACGTGTGAGATATATTGGTTCATGACATATTGACGTTTGAGATAAATTGGTTAACGACATATTGACTTTTGAGGGATTTTGTTTCATGACATACTGACGTGAGATATTTTGGTTCATGACATACTGACGTGTAAGGTGAATTGGTTCATGATATACTGACGTGTGAGATAAATTGGTTCATGTCATACTGACGTTTGAGATATATTTGTTCATGACAACTGACGTGCGAGATAAATTGATTCATGACATACTGACGTGTGAGATATATTGGTTCATGAGATACTGATGTGTAAGATATATTGGTTCTTGAAATATTGACGTGTGATATAAATTGGTTCATGACATACTGATTTGTGAGACAAATCTATTGACAGTTTGGCGTGTGAGAGAAATTGGTTCATGTTATACCAATGAAGTGTGAGACAGGCTTGTTCATGACATTCTGGTGTGTGAGATAAATTGATTCATGACATTCTGAAATGTGAGAAATATTGGTTCATGATACACTGACGTGTGATAAATATTGGTTCATGACATAATGACGTTTGAGATAAAATGGTTCATGACATACTGAAGTGTGAAAATTTTTTGTTCATATCATTGGAATGTGAGATTACTAATGTGCGAAATATATTTGTTCGTGACATAGTGCGTGTGGGATAGGCTGGTAAAACGTCTCTGATATTGTTACTCAATGAAGTCCTTTGTTGTCAAGAAGTCCGGAGGAAGTCAAATAACCAACGAACTCTCAAAACTATTGCTTCGGAATATCTATCGAGTTGTCCAAATATATTTTCGTCCTTAAATGACTTGGGTAAAAAACAAACATGAAATTTACAGCCTCGCGGGCTGGTGGGCCCTCTCCAACACCAGACGCCCGGCTTTTTCTCTTGCATCCCTCACAGCTGGAGGGCCGACCTGTTATTTGCTTTGGCTGTTTTAGGCAAAACATATCAGCCGAGTATACGTATTCCTTGTATTTTGTAACCATTATAATCCTATGGCACAGTTTAGCTTACAGTATCTTTCCTCTTTGCCACACTTTATCTTACGCAAGACTTGCGCATTTTCTTTTCTTTTCACCAAGTCCTTTGCCATTACTCTCTCTCTCTCTCTCTCTCTCTCTCTCTCTCTCTCTCTCTCTCTCTCTCTCTCTCTCTCTCTCTCTCT
>JAUUDZ010020158.1:0-11301 GCA_032361705.1 Panulirus versicolor | reverse complement strand
TTTTGTGTTTTTTTTGGTGTTTTTTTAGATATTTCACACACACACACACACACACACACACACACACACACACACACATACAGAGAGAGAGAGAGAGAGAGAGAGAGAGATAGAGAGAGAGAGCCACCTTTTAACTCCTAATCAGTCTGGCTGGTCGGTCACGCCCCCAGAATATCACCGTCATCCCTCCACGGCTGACCAGAACTGTCCACCTCTATAACACTAGGAGCTTACGTGTACTACTGACAGTGTCACAACCTCTGCTGGGTGAGGAGCACGTCGTACTACCCCGCTGACTCATTCTCCTCACCCCGATCCTTCCAGTCGGAGAAGCTACGGAAAACAATAAAAGGACCTCGGCGAGATCTCACTCGACGCTGGAAACCTGCCAGCATTTCCTCCTGGAAGCCAATAATGCTAACATTTCTTGTAGAACCTGGCTACTCTGAGACTCACCAATTCCAGCTAATTCCAGAACTCGACACTTCCAGAACTTTGTAATCCCAGAGGCAAGTTGCTCCGAGTCTCATCTACTCCAGAGCTAACCAATATCTGGAACCATCCGCTCTGGAACTCCGCCCATCTAAAAGTTATTAATTACTTCAGCAACTCAGCAATCTTACAGATCAGCAAGCCACCATCCAACAATGCCAACACTCCACAAGATAAGAACCCAACTGTTCTCCAACTATCTACCGCGACGGTGCACGGAGGTGTCGCAGGGTCTGGGTCGCCCCCACGGCAACACAACCACGGACAACGCAGGTGCCTTACACCCATCCCATAGTTCTCTGCAGTAGCCACACACACACACACACACACACACACACACACACACACACAGTATTCCTGATGATGACAAGTTAAGTCTGCTGACACTCATCACACTCCGTCAAGCATGCGTGTCTTACGATCTGTTTCCCTTTCAATATTCCCCCTTTACTCTCACATTATCCCCATGCGCGTATCTGTTAAGGCAAACCCTCAATCTTTACCTAATCACAGCGGCAGTTCGTGGCATCAGCCTAATCCAAGCTACAGTCAAGCTAACTTGCAAATGTCTTCAATAATGTTTTCGAACGATGATGTGGGTCTTCCACACCTCTCGTGTCGGGAAGAGCCGGTAGTGCAACGCTGCTGTGAGAACAGTGAAAAGACAAAATAGCAGACAGACAAAAACACGATATTCATTTGCTCTTAAGCTCCACAACCGCGAGATCCTCTGGCGCTCTGGCGACCGCTCACTTATAAAGCTCAGGAATGCCACAGCTCCCCGGCACCAGGAGGTCCCCGGCGCCCGGTCAGCAGGTGAGCTCTGCCGTGTTCCCCTCCCACCCCGTAAATTCCCCGCCCGATGCCACCCCGCCACGTCAATCACCACTGAATGAGCCCAGTTAAGCCAACTAACCAATAATGAGGAAATATGTGGACAGGACCGACCCTCGAGGTGGTAAGGAGTGTTAACGGAGGGGAAAAATGGAGATTGCGTGGCTCAGACGAGGGAAGAGGTTAGGATGCGAGTGTGGGAGAGGAGGCAGGAGGAGGAGTGTTGATGGCCATGACTTTGGTGCAGGAGTACCTGAGGCTGTGGAGGAGGACAGGGAAGGAAGAGTGTTGCAAGAATAGGTGAACGTGTAAGACTATGTGATAGGCTGTGGAAAACACAGGTGTGGGGTGATGGAGACAGGAAGCTTTAGCAGGGGGCCCTTACAAGAGGTAATATGAGCTGTGTATGAGGGACAGAAATACGTGAGAAAGACGACAGAAAAACAGACGAAAGTTAGAGTGACACCCAGACAGTGATCAGGACTAACATAGCCATAACGGTACATCAAGTTGTTGTTCACTTGAGTGGTAAACAAAGGAAAAGTTTTAATAAGCAGGAGGTACGGGGGGGAGGGTGGTCAGGAGGCAGCGGGGGAGGGTGGTCAGGAGGCGGCGGAGAAGGGCTCCTCTCACGTCGTCGCTTTCGTGAACACCTACCCTCCCACTGTACTCAACACACACCCATTCTCCTTAGGACTGAACTCCCCCATAACCACCCGTATGACTTGGTTCGTCCCTTCCTTCCCTGACACTGTCCTCGACCTATCTCTCCCGAAAACAAGAGCTGATCCCCCCCTCGCTCCCTTCCTCCCTGTGAATCCCCTTGCCCACCTCGTCCCCTCTATCCCTTGCTAAGACTGCCCTCGTCCCTTCTCTCCCTCCTCCCTAAGACTTCCCTTACCCTCTCCCTATCTAAGACTGCTCGTCCTCCTCCCAATCTTCCTCCATAAGACTATCCCCGTCCCCGCCCCATCCAGACGTACACGGTTCCAAACAGTCTATCCAATAATGACGGAATCAATATCTGGGTTGTGATCAAGGGGGCGGCGGCACGTCTATCTATGAGTTCCTCCCAAACAGAGAGGAGAGGAGGTAGGGAGTGGCTCCTCTGCCTCTCTCCCTCCACAGTCATCCCAGAATAAGCACTTCATCCACCTCACCAGCTCCTTAAGACCAAGACTGAGAGAGAATGAAGTCTTTTAACTAAAACTGTTTGCTGGGTCTGCCAGGGGGAGCCTTACTGTTTGCTGGGTCTGTCAGGGGGAGCCTTACTGTTTGCTGGGTCTGTCAGGGGAGCCTTATTGTTTGCTGGGTCTGTCAGGGGGAGCCTTACTGTTTGCTGGGTCTGTCGGGGGAGCCTTACAGTTTGCTGGGTCTGTCTAAAGCGGAGAGCAACTGGACAACTCTAACTAAACCCAGACGTCTATAAAGAATCATAGGCATATAGCAACTGCACAACTTTAAATATAATATTTACGGAGTAGGAGACACCATGGCGACGAAAACACTGGACGCAACAATATAAATTTGTTGCGTCCAGAAAACCGAACCCTTTAACAGTGACGCTTAACAACTAAACATCTGAAGTCCTTCACACAAATTACTGTCCTTATATCTACAACGAAAACAAGAACAATGTAAGCAAATGCTACGTGATAGGTGATTCCAACATCAGTTTTCACAAACATGGTAGCGCCATGAAATAACATATTCCTTCTTGATTACCACATACATTCACCCGGTTTGGATAGAACTGAGGTGCGAGAGTCGTAATAAAAATCAAATAATCACAATTACGTTTTTTTTATTATCATTATACTGATAAGATCTTATGTAGATAACGTACCTCACTCCAACTACACATAATGGACCCGTTCTCTTTTCAACCATACTACACCAATTTTCATTATACATAATAAAGAACTTTAGCAGTGTTCTGTGTCGAGTAAGTATATAGTATTTTCTTGATATTAGAGAGAATGGTGACCACAATCACCTAAAACTACCAGCGAACAGGTGACCTATACTATGGGGTCTCTTTGTTCCTCCTCCAGTACACAATACACCTATCCAATATCAAAAACAGGAGATAAAGACGTTTTTTTAACAGCGACTCTCTGCATGAACGACCAACTAAGGTTCAATCAGCCACCAGGGTCAAGTGAAGGTTGGCAACAATTAACCAGGATGTGGTGGTAGTGGTGGTGGTGGGTGGGTGGTGGTGATGGGTGGGAGGAGGGGGATGAGGAGTTTAGTAGAATCCCCGACCTAGCGACAAAAGCACCACAGGTCTGGGAGGCAGGACACCTCCTCCATCTCCTCCTCCTCCTCCTCCTCCTCCTCCTCCTCGCCGCTCTCACAGCTCACCAGCCACGCCCACGTCCTCTGGCCTCGTATCTACGCATCACCCAACGATACACTCTGGTGTTCTACCAACCCGCTCACCTGTGTAGTACGGACGCCCAAACCCGTACACTTACACTTGCCATCGCTTAAGTCTTCTCACTGATACGCTTACACTCAACACCAGTCTTCACATTGATACACTAACTTACTTCAAATACACCTAGAGAGCAGCCAAAATCGACCCTCCCACAACCATGTTCGTTACGAACATATACCAACACACACATACCTCCTACCCGTCCACGTAACACAAAAACACTGTACCTTTAACTTCCCAACTGACTCTAGAAGACCCAGAACCATACAGTTTACCTATACCAAACAGTGAAGCCCACTGACAGACCTGTTCAACAAACAGTAATGCTCCTCTAAGAGACGCACGAAACAGTGATGCCTCTCTAACAGACCCAGCAAACAATGATGCTTCACTAACAGACGTAGCAAACAGTGATACCCCTCTAACAGAACAAGCAAACAGTAACACGCCCCTGGCAGAGCCATACGACAGTGACATTCCCTAGATAAAGCCACAACTATACACTACTGCCTCACACCACAACTCTATAATGCTCCGCCAGCATACCTACATACCCTCAAGCACACACAATATGCTTCGTGCGGAACAGCACCCTGAAGGTGAGGGGGGCCTGTCCTCCTAACACTGTATCAGTGGAGCCCTTCAAACTTTCAGTGAGGAGCTGGGGAGATGGTAGAGAACCAGCGAGGGAGGGTAAGGTGTTGGAGAAACAACGAAGGAGGAAACTATGTGGTTCCCACACTGGTGGCGGAGGCTCCTTCAGTGGTCTACAACCCTCCCCTTGCAGAACTCCCAACACCTTAACCGGGGCAGTACCATACATACATCCCACTGAAGCAGTACCATACATGCATCCCATTTTCACAAAAGCTATTTACCATCTCTCTCCTTTCCCAGATTCAACTGTATTATGACCAAACCTGTAGCATTATCTAGGAAAAAAAAATAACAGACTGAGTTAAGAGAACAAGTGTAGACAGACAAATATCCTCACTCCTCACTACAAAATATTGATACACATTCCACTGCGTATAACAGATTTACATGCTGCTACGTATAACAAAATAATATTCGCTGTGCACAACGGGATACCATTTTTTCTAGACACACACACACACACACACAATACTGACACAGCATACAGACCAGAGTACCTAAAAATCTAACTTCAAAAATCCAATTTACCTCTCCCATTTGGAATAGTCTTTCAGTCGTCGCTGATCGAGGAATACAACCAGTTTGCCATTACAAAGATCGCGTCCCTGTCATGTGAGTAGAACGCTATACAACGTAATGGTCGGTGGAGAGAATAGTATGCCATTCGTGCCAGACTTGTGCACAATAAAGAACACTCCACCGCCTTTTCTTCTTCGGCTTCTCTTGCAACGCCCATTACTTCACGTACAATGGCCTTGTGTGTGAAGGACGCGCATTTACAGAGGGTCATTACTGCGGGGTATACGGCCGAGGACCATACGGACCTGGGACCAGATACTGACGAAGGAACATATACGAACCAGGGATCATACGGACCAAGGACCATATACGAACCAGGGACAATAAAGTTGAGGGGCAATATGGACCAGGGACTATATGGATCAAGGACAATACAGACTTGGAACAATATGGACAAGGGGGCTCACACGGACCTGGGGCCATATACAGACCAGACGCCATACGGACTAGGGACCAAATATGGACCAAAGGACTATATGGATCGAGGACCATACAGACCGTGTGTGTCGAGCAGGACCACCCCTTTAATTTGACTCATTCACCGTTTATAGCCACGAGTGCAATGGCTTGCCTTCCTCTCCTACAGACAGATCTCTGGTTGTTGGCTAAGACTATCCTCGACAAACTTCAGGAATTTTCTTTACCTCCTCTTTCCCGTTCGTCCTAATAACATGGACGTTGTCTCTCCTACTCTCTAGCTTTCTGTTTTCTTTATTGTGGATGATAACGATCTTCCTCATTCTTCTCATTTCTCCATCATTTACCCAACAACCCTACTAATGTTATTTTATCTGAAGGTGCAGACAGTACGCCCTTATTTCGACACCGGCACAAGATAAGGATTGGTTGGCATCGTCCTTCTTATTTTAAAGTGGGTGCCTCTGATACTGCGTCTGTGCATGCTCGTCTATTTCGCCTCTGACTCAAGACCACCAGCATTCAACCATATCCAGGAAACACTGCGCTGGTGGAGCTCATCACAAAGACGGGAGACCGCTCTGATCCACTATAGAGTGTCCGCAAAAAATAATGTCCGCCCTCAATATATTTTCGAAAGCGATACACGACTAAGGGTTATTGTGGGTACAATCTCAGGGTGAAATCACCGTACATTTGGTCGCTGAGAGCAGTGTCTGTAACGGTGTGTGCACCAGCAACCCGCCCCAGTGTGTCTCAGGCTATCTTGAAACAAGGACGCTCTTTCTTTACTCTTCCTGGTTGCCACTTCACTTTGGGAATATCGTTTCTCGGTGCCGTATTTCTTCCTCCTGTGCTTCAAGAATGTGTGGACTTACCTTTCTAAGGAAGAGGAAGCCTGAATTTTCTCCTGGAAGCGCAAGAAAATGTGGGTGCACATGAGATTTCTAAGCGCACTAAGCGCACAGAAGGTATGATCAGGCGTCTGCTTCCTGCAACACCTCATTAGAACCACGCCTCATCAGGAGATTAAGATCCTATGGACCTAAAACATTTCAAGACCCTTGCGTCCCATGACCATACGTCTGCAGATGGTAATGAAAGCCACGGGAGATATGACTATTATGGTTTCTATAAGAAAATGTCAACTAATATATATATTATCCGACTTACAATTCTCTTAGCGACTACGGTTAATCTATTACCGTGGCACTTAAAAATATTTCCGTAAACTTGAGAGTATGTCAGAACTGTTCCATTTCTAAATTTCCATTCCTCACCTCTCCCCTCCCTGTGTAAATTGATTTCCAGTATTCTTTTCCAGATGTCTGCTGTTGACTGGTCATGGATCGACCTCTCCTTCCCTTTCCACTAACACTGGTGTTCCTCAAGGTTTTTCTTTGCTTATGCCTCACACTATTCTTTATGACCATCTTTCGACCAGTAACCCTGTCTCCTCGTACAGGGAATCGACTCAGCATTCCTCTTCACATATCAACACCAGCCTTCCTCACCTGCAAGTTCCATCCCTCGGCTTACTCAGACCACCTCCCTCAAATCGCACCTGACAAACGTCTATTCGTAAGCCTTGCCGACGTAACCAAATGCAATTCAATGCTTCCATGCCCAATATCTTTCTGTCACACTCTCTAAAACTAATTCTGAATTGCTTCCTCTAAAACGCACATACATAAACTGTAATATCGCTTGTGTCTTGCCCATATTTTAAAACTATCGCATACAGTTCAGTTGCATCTGTGTCACACCAAGAAAATGGAAGAATTTCTATCTCCACATAGGATTTACTGTTCCGAAATAATTCTTTAGATTCACAGGAGGAAAGAAATCTCCACACTCCCACATTTCAGACTTAACGTTCGCTATATATTTGATGACGGTGAAACGCCTTTAACGGTGAGAGTTCATAGGAAACTCCAGTAAAGTAGACTCTCCTGTGAAACAAACGCCGATGGCTATAGCAGAGTAAACAAGAGGGCGACACGGCGTATCTTGGGGATCAATGTGACTGCTGTATCTTCCTCTGGCTGGAGGAGGTGCTCGAGCTCCTGAAGGGGTGGGGAAGGAGGAGGAACGAGAGGAGGCTCTCCACCTCCTGTACGAGCGGGTCAGGTGGGCCAAGAGAATGCTGCCGGGACTCTATCCCAAAGATAGGAAGGATCAAGAATGTATGAGTAAAGAGGACCAGCAGGAGAGAGACGGCGATAAGAGGACACCCTAGATGGCTCGCAGGAGACAGGAAGGATGAGGAGGAGCCCGGCAGTAGTAGCATGGTACTCCTTGACGCAGGAGGACATCAGGAGGAGACCAGGGAGGTTGAAGAGGTGGCGACAGTACTAAAAGACTGAGGGAGCAACGAGGACATCAAGATGGCCAAGAGAAGGAGGAGGAGGAGGAGGAGGAGGAGGAGGAGGAGGAGGAGGGTGTGGAGAGAGTTTAGAGGGCATCGACTGGGCGAAGATAAAGGCATGAAGGACAGGATTCAAGGAGTGCTAGAAGGACACCGAAATGGCGCGGAGTCTTACAGAACAACGAAGGATACACGGAGCGCCAACACTCACTCTAACTCCAAAACTGACCCGATCCACGATATGGTGAGGCGCCTGCCTGCATTACAATATCATATCAGCTACAACCGGTTTGAGACACGTGGGGCACCCAAGTGGCAGGCAGGAGGCTGGGAGGATAAAGAGGGAAACGGAAAGGTGAGCTTAGATAGCAAACATGAGACAGAGGAGCTCATGGCAAGACTGGGAGAAGCACGAGGAAGACTACACGTAGGAGATGGGGAGAAGCACGAGGAAGACTACACGCAGGAGATGGGGAGAAGCACGAGGAAGAGTACACGCAGGAGATGGGGAGAAGCACGAGGAAGACTACACGCAGGAGATGGGGAGGAGCACGAGGAAGACTACACGCAGGAGATGGGGAGAAGCACGAGGAAGACTACACGCAAGAGATGGGGAGGAGAAGCAGAACTAGAAGGGCAGAGACGTTAAAGGGGAGATAGGAAGACCTGTAAAAACAGAACTAAAAGGAAGCCCGAATCATGATTCCCGGGGGGAACCTTGGAAACGGATGAGAATGGGAACAGAATGAGCTCATAACAGGGAAACAACAGAAGTGAACAAGAGGTAAGACATGGAAGATCCCGTACACAGGAGGGTTAACAGCAGACCGGACCAAACAAAGACCCGACAAGAAGAGAATGCCTTCAGGATCACCGGCCACAACGTAAGGTGATTAAGCCTTCAGAAAAACGTGCACAAGAAATGATCACAGATGACTGTGTTCAGAGGTGAGGAGATCCTTGTGCTGGGAGACAGATGCTACACGAGGGACGTGGAAACGAGAGAGAGAGAGAGAGACAGAGAGAGAGAGAGAGAGAGAGAGAGAGAGAGAGAGAAGAAAGAAAAGGAGAGGGGGGAAAAGAGGAGAAATATACAATAAGGAAGGAAGAAGAGGTGGAGGAACATGAGGATGATGTTGATCATGGCGAACAGAAGAAGAGAAGGGAAAAGGAAGAGGAGGAAAAGTAAGAGGAGGAGGAAATGGAAAAGAAGAATGACGGGGAGAAGAGTCTAAGAAGAACGGAGTATAAGGAAGAGAAGGGAGATGACCAGGAGGCGCCGACAGAGACTAGATGGGGGACTTCGTTTGAGAGAAGAGGAAGGGAGCAGAGCTGAAGCACATGTGGCACTGAGAGCACCTGAGGTGGAGTCTTACCACCAAGGTTCCAGCTACTTCCCTGACAGTGACACATGACAGTCACTGCCCTCGTAGTCACTGACATTATACTGTGAAGTGTGCCTCGTCCCCTCACAACCTCCTCAGTACCTTCCTACACCGCGCTACGCCACACGAGGAGCCAACAATACGCCGATGTAGAGCTGTAGACCACCACCACAAATGCACCACCACAGAGGAATAACGCAAAGCTGAGAAGCAGTATCTGGCAGCCGCATCAATTCCCCCCTCTCCACGCACACACACACACACTTACAAGAAACAGGCGGGCCGTGGGAATTGGCAGTTCCAGAGATGAGCCATACGCCCTCCTTCGTAACCGTGTAGGTGGATAATATTTTCTCCTGTAGCGGCCGGGTAGCAAGGAGAAAAAAAAAAGGAGAAAAAAAAGGTCTTTTGTGAGGAGTCGATAACCTTACAGCGGGGAAGAAAATGGACGGCGGGATTTTGGGTTTCCCTAAGAGTTCTTTCTCTGGTGTCTTGGGCAGCAAGGTTCCAGGAGTCAACCTGGAGGAAAGGTTACACCTTGTAGATCATTACCACTGTCACGGGATACACTGTGAGGTGTCACATGTGTAACAGACTTTTGATCAACACACTCTTTTGTTCTGCCAGGGAAGGTGGAATACAGACAGGATCCCTTTAAGATTTGAGAAGCCCCTGCTCTCTCCCTCCCCTTTCTACCCCAACAGCTGGTGGGTCTGGGTTATTTAACCTTACCTCACGTAGACCTTACGATGGTTTAGGAGGTCTTGAACCCCCACAGCTGGTGGGTCTGGGACCTTCACCTCACCTTCCGTATCCCTCATGGTTGGATCATTAAGAAGTTCATATCCATCTTGCCAACCTCTCCAGAACACTCCCATATACTGCACTCTGTGCACAACGATACCATGGCTATATCTGTCAAAGGCTCAGGCAGAGTCTGTGTATAACAGAGCGGTGTCTTAGTCTGTATTCAGTGCCTCTTCAGTTTCATCGCAGGGATCACACAACAGAAATAAGCCTGAAACTTCCCGTGCTTAAACAGCGTTGCCCTGGGTTACGTAGGGAGTTGGACTGTACGATGTCTTACGACTCTCTTAAAAAATGTTAATGTGGACGTCTCTGTGTGTCTCTGGAGTTCTTTGGTCGTTTCAGCACTGGTGTCCTTCCTTCTTTGTGACGCGGGGCCTATGTGGGTCAGCCTCTAACGCTCTAGGATTGCGCTGCCAAAAGTCCAAGCTCTGTTTTCCGAGGATATCTCGGTACAATCATGATGCCCTGCCGACGACAGCGTGCGCAGTCCTGCTGTGTCGCTGGCGGCCCTCCTCTCCAGTACGGTGGTGTGCTGACGCAATCAGCTGTGTGTGGCATGAGGGAGTTGCCATCAAGGGAGGACAGCTGTGTGGGTTGTTTATCTTCACGGTGACTTTCTGCCTCAGTGAACTCTAGCTTATACAGCGTCTTCGGTATCCATCTCATCCCTTGCTGTCATCCGTGTATGTGGATGCTTCTGTCCCTAGTGAGCCAAAAGGAAAATAAAGTCCTGGACATGAATTCTCGTGTGTAAAGAGAGATTTATGGGAGTTTTTTTTTTTTTTTTGACCTCACACTGATGAGGGAAGCTTATTCTTCCGAGATTCTAGCCACCGACTTGTCACTCTGTGTGACACGTCGCGTCGCCCATATTTCTGGGCACAAGACAAACGGTTGACAGGCCATGCTCTCCCCCCCAGCAGTAAATCAGGTTCATTCTTGACGCGTCACAGACTCTACGGACCACAGGAACCCACCTGTTCCCTGACTACTGCACGAACCAGTGCAACCCACGTGTTCCAGGATCGTGCACTCCAGCAACCCAACTGGTCCAGGATGACTCTATGAACCCTAGGAACCCAACTGGTCCATAATGAAGGACCATAGGACTCCAACTGTTCCATAATGAAGGACCACATGACTCCAACTGTTCCATAATGAAGGACCACATGACACCAACTGTTCCATAATGAAGGACCACATGACACCAACTGTTCCATAATGAAGGACCACATGACTCCAACTGTTCCATAATGAAGGACCACATGACTCCAACTGTTCCATAATGAAGGACCACATGACTCCAACTGTTCCAT